>JAHWFP010218715.1:52416-81354 GCA_023313725.1 Lithobius niger
AAATGCAGACAGCATCCCGTTCTGGAAGAACATCCTTCCCAACCTCATTCAGTCTGTTGTGGGGAAGGGGGGGGTTTAGCGTTAAATGGTGTAGAAGTCGATCATAGATGTTACGTTAGTTTGTGGATTGACAGCCAAAGAGATTGAATGTGCTCTCACAGATAGTCCGGAAGGGAGGTCGGATTTCCTGGGAGTACCTATTCCGAGCCAACAGTTTTCAGGTTAGGTGTCGAAATGGTTGAATTTAAGGTAGTGAAGGAGAAAGAGTATCCTTTTGCTCAAGCTCGACAGTCGATGCAAGGAAGCTTACGAGTGCGGGTCAAACACAGCCTCTTCGTTTCTGCCTTGCAGGGTTGGAAGATCGGCGCGTTATCAAACTGCCATACCTGGCAAGCGATATATTGTTCAGGTGGCATGGCTTGGTTTGCTCAGATCCACTCTTAAGCTATGCTACTGTGCTCAAGCCGAGCAAATTCGTCGAGAACCAGAGGTCTGTTTATGGTCTCTTTCGTAGGTCATGGATCTGCAACAATGACTGATCCTAACTGGTATTGAAGCCTAGGCAAGATTTCGACTGTTTATGTGGCGTGATGTGTCCGGAAGATCTTCTGCTTTACAGGGGGCTAGGGCGATGGACTTTGAAGATGGGCTGCTTGCTTTTGCCAGATTGAGGAAGGGGTGAAAGTCTGCGAAATTTAGCGCCAGTTAACTCCACTCGTCGGCGAAGATGGTTGTTGCTTGTGGTCAGGTTTGTGATGTTCAGTCTGTAAGCCGACATAATTTGTTCGGCATTGGTAAGCTTGGACTGAAGTTCAGCAATGTATTTGGATATGGGCGAATTCGGTGTTGGTAAGTATGAACTGAAGTTCGGCAATGTATTTGGATACGGGCGAATTCGGCGTTGGCAAGTTTGGACTGAAGTTCGGCAATGTATTTGGACACGGGCGAATTCGGCGATGGCAAGTTTGGACTGAAGTTCGGCAATGTATTTGGATACGGGTGAATTCGGCATCGGCAAGTTTGGACTGAAGTTCGGTAATATATTTGGATACGGGCGAATTCGGCATTGGCAAGTTTGGACTGAAGTTCGGTAATGTGTTTGGATACAGGCGAGCAGTTTTTCTTGAGTCGGTTTAATTCTTTGGTATTCAAATCGAGACGGTGGCGAATAATCTTACGGCACCCCGATTTGTCACTTAAATTCAGGTTTCGAGCTGACTTCATGGGGCTGGAATTCAGACCGAAAGAGCTGTCAAGTTCGCTTGATTGTTGTGGCGCAGAGTTGTTGGGTAACACAGGATCCTGTTTAGAAAGTTTTGAGGACGAGTCTGGCGCACTGAGATTCAACAAATGGGTGTCAGGGTTCCTTGAAGATGACGATTCCTCCAGAATACAGAAGTGTGGGCGGAATTGATTAACATGAGACGAGTTTTTTCTTTGTCACTTTTTTGGATGAGGAGAGTAAGGAATCCAATGGTTTCTGAGGGTTAAGCGATGGCGGAATGTTGGAAGTGTCCAAAGTTGGCGGATTGTTGGCACGATTCTTTAAACAAATGACTGGCCCCATTCGGAAGGAGAGATTGACAAACAAATGGCACATGCTTAAAGTTGCGAGAGAGAGTCTGTGACAATGTTTGCAAGGAACCAGCGCAGGAGGGGGGTTTCAGAAAAGATGAAAACTTTAAGGCGGGAAGAAGGAGAACCCTCAAGAGAGGGATGAGCCACATGGAGGGCAGGGAGTGTTGAAAAGGGAAAATCTTTGGTTTATTTTTCACTTTTTTTTTTAGAGAATTGGAAACGAAAAAGAAGTGAATGTTGGCATTTCAATGAAGGGATGCGAGGTAAGAATTAAAGTTTTGAGATTGTAACGCAAGAGATGCGGACCGATGGATGGTGAAGATTACGACACGGGTGCAAGGGATGACATGATGAATAGATGCGCGAGACGCCGTATGGAGAGGGGCTGCAAGCCTGTTCAAAGGAGAGGAAGGCCACATTAGCAACACACGCACAGCGAAATCGGAGCGACAGTCGATACAGGTGAATGAAGGCGTTGGTGGTGAGCCCGGAAAGAGTGCTAGAAGACGGCAACAAGTGCGGAGCCACAGTCAGAGACGGTCCGGCTTGGGATGGGAGCACAGCATCGACATACACGGTCAACCGGTGCCAGAAATCGGCAGCGTGGATTGTCAGTGAACATCAAGCTGCGGCAGAAGTTCAAAAGACGAAAAATGGGACAGCCTGTGGTCGAGGGTAGTGAGGAGAAAGACTAAAGCAAAAGATTCCCATGTTGCAGAGAGATGAGGAATTTGAATCCCAGTGGTAAAGACTGGGAGACCGGTGGAAGCAAGGGACAACCGATTTTCATGGAGGAGAGGCCTCGATGGACGAGGGTTCGCGGCAAACAGTGGAGTGGCAGAGTGAGCGGCAGAGTGACAGATGAGCGGCAGAGTGACGGCAGGAAAAAGTGTGTTGCCGAAACTACAACAAAGAGTCGACAAGTGACAAGTGAGGCAGATGGGGCAGGAAGGAAGTTTCGTAGCTTGGAAGAGCTGCAAATTACGGTCGGAGATAAGAAAGCCAGAAAGCATCAACGATGGACGGCGATCAGCATGGGGGCAGGCGGCAGTAAGCTCGACGGCTGCTTGCGAGATGAAGCAGCCGACGGGAGTGTTGCCATGGGTGTGAAACTGGTGGCCATCCCGGCAGCTTCCAAGTTAAGTCTGGAAGCGTGTTCAGCAGCGGGTTGATGGGCTATCAGAGTCAGCGAAAAGGTGACGATGCACGGAGAGGCCGGGCAGCGACGGGCGATAGCTTGATTTGTTGCCGGGAGGAGGAGGCACAGTAGGTGGACAGCAGGAGAGTTGAAAACGGTCGAATCAATCTTTTTTGCGGCAGAAGACCTGTGTCAGGCCGCAAGTCCGTGTGAGACAATGGGCCGGAAATTCCGTGAGCAGGGTATCTTTCGAAGATTTTCAATCGGGGAAGGGCTCGGCGAAGAACGATGAAAGATCTTGAGGGCAGAGGCTTCTTCTTGAGCCGACGATCTTTCGAACTCTTCAAGCAGTGAAGGTTGCGACGATCTTCAGGGTGCGTGCTGGAGCAGTCTTCTGGATCGTTGTGTCAGTACGTTCTGCAGATGGAGGCAGGGTTAGACGAAAGATGAAAGCGAAAGATGAATGATCTTCATGTTGTACGGATGGGAGTTCTTCAGGACGAGAGATGAAAGACAGGAGGGCAACAGCGGCGGTGTGTCATGGCCGGAGGCTGGAGGAAAAGAGATGGCTGGCTGACGCCGTAACAGCATTTATGGAGGGTCTGCGCGTGCATGCGATGGGTAGCTGAGCTGGACATATCTAGAGTGTTTTAATCCCTCCAAGTTAACAGAGCATCCAGAAACTGAATGCAGAAATTTACATGTTGTGGATATTTTCCTGCCGGCAACTAGAAAGATGTTATTTTACCAATATCTTCGCAATTTTCGACAGTCTGGATTTTCTGAAGTTGGAGGGGCACAGAACAACTCTCTTCGTTAGGCTACTACATCACTGCTCACTTCGTCGTAATTGTTCGTCTTGCTATTTTGAAAGAGACGCAGGGCCTTAGCCTCCAATAATTACTTGCAGGGCCAGTAAACCATCGCAGCAACTTATTTAACATCCCTTTTCACCAGAAACTGGACGCTTGGATTGGAAGGTCTCTGGCTATTCATCAGCACAGCCTTCTCTCGGCTGTGGTTACGAATAGCCAGGGATTCTAGGCTTCTCCGAGAGAAGGCTGTGCCGGTGAATATCCAAGGACGTTCTTCAAATCCAGCGTTCAGTTTCTGCCGAAAGGAGAGTTTAACGAGTTGCTGCGGGAATGATTGTGTACTGACCCTATAAGTATCGGAGGCTATGGCACCACGTCACAATTCACATACCAGACAAACGATCACAACGAAGTGAGCGGTGATGTAGTAGCCTGACGAAGACAGTCATTCTGAGCCCCTCCAACTCCAGAAAAACCAGACTGTCGAAAACTTGCAGATATTGAGAGAATAATATCTTTTCCTTTGAAATCTACACGTACAAGTAGTAAATGTCTTCCCGGTTGTGGATTACAGATCTTTCTGAATCAAGGTACTGAAATTAAACAAAAGCTATCATGCCTCAAAAATATAAATATTTATTCAACACTCGTTGATCAAAAGCCCAGTAAGCTTTAGCATACAATTAATACGAAATCACCACAAATAAGGCAAACGCCCATCACCCGTGTAAAACAAAACAACCTTTCAACAGAATGTGTTGGACAAGTACATTACGTCAACCACTGGCTGCACACTAGAAGGGAAACTGCCACGTTATGGAAGTTGACGTGTGACGTCGCAATTAGCATCAAATGATTCCAGGTAAAAATAAGAAACCTATCACATTGTTCGAAGCAGCATAAGTTTAGTTTTAGCCAAAGCCAAGCCACTTCAAAAAGATTAAAAGAGACTGGGGTGGGGGAAGAATTAACAAGGGAATCTTGCTTGATGTTTACGCGTTAAAATTTAACTGGAGGCACCAATGCAACGACGTCTTAAGTATAATTTCCAAGTACTAATATAACTTTATTAATTAGTAATTTTGAGCACGTAACAATTGTTGGATGGGGAGAATGATGGATCAAAATAAATTAAGGCAATACAAAAGGTGTCATTTCATTCACATCTTATGTATACTTTTAACCCCCCCCCCCACACACACACACAAAAAAAAAGGCCACAACCTACATCCACACACAAATTTACATATTTGGTATACTATTACACAGGATAGAAGCCTTATTTTGAAACGTTTCTTCATTGAAAGGTTGTGCTTTAGAACATTTGAAAAATGCCTCCGATTCCGAGCACAAAACACTCGTTATTTCCAATTTAAGTTGAGCTGTCAAATGTGTCGCCAATAGATTTCATGTGTAAATTGTTGCCTAACATGTTCAAAAGGGCAAGATTTGTTGTACACCCTTCACTAACATTTTATAGTTTTAATGTTTAATGAAGAACATTTGCCTGCTGTTAAAAACAAAAATTGCAGACGATCCTCCACTGTATGAATCCAGAAACAAACCCTCTCACTACACTTTAAGGAAAAACTCGTGCAACCTAGTTCACCCCATTTCTTAAAGCCAGTTAAAGAGTACCTACGGCCTAAGATTATCTTGGTGACAATAACAGCATATTACCAAAAGGATTGTAAACAGCAACAATCACCACCGATACTTCTGCATTTTGTAACTATAATTTCGCCTGGTTGATTTTTTTTTTCAATCTCAACGTCTAATACCGGCACACACTCAAATATCTTGTGCTAGGACAATTCGTCAACGTAATCGAACATTACTTTCGCGTCAGACTGACAGATGTTACAGAACAGAAGAACAAGGTGATCCTGGTCCAGGAACATCTGCACCACTGTTCTACGAAAACCAGACATTGTTTAAGCGTCCGCGGTAGCACCCTGGACTCGACAGACAGAGCTTACAGACACGTCTCTAGAACTCCTTAACTATTTCTAAAAGCCTTGCGAACAAAAAAGAGATTTATTTTTTTTATAAGTCAAGCTTTTTTTAAATATTCCCTACAAACTTTGGAGAGAAAATAACGCTTACGCCAACAGAAGAAGTATGCAACTTCCTAATTGGCGTAAGCGTGATTTTCTCTCAAGCCAAGTAAAATGAGCCTGCCGGCCTTCAGACCACTCCCTACGAGCTGGTAAAAAGTAAACATGTCAGTTTTGACTCTCAATCCCCAAGAGCTGAACAAAAAATGTTTACACACACTTGCAAACAAAATGGCAAATTTACTTTTGAATTACCGGTACCTAAGCTTACATGAACGCCTGAAAGAAAATACAGTTACTTGCAGTTTTACCCATAACCGCCTGAAAAAACTTTCAGACCCTGTTTTTTAGAGTCCATATACTCGGGTCGGTTCTCGGATTCAAACCGGCATTCTCTTGGTTTCGAGCCGACGACACTGACCACTGGGCTGTGACTGCCCGCTTTGCTCGGGGTCCCCGCCCCTCACAAGGCTCGCGCTGGGACCTAGTTTTTCGCTGTTATACGTTGAAGGCGTACGTTCGTATCTAGGCGGTTATGGGTTAGGGATGCCTGAAGAAATGTAACCACTTTACTTAGATTTGTTGCATTTATCATTAGAATGATGTAGAATTGGATATCTTACAGCATGTTAGGTAATAAGGTTGTAGTCAGTCAGTGACACATTTTTTTTTAGCTTACGCAATGGCAAAAAAATCCCCACCCCCCCAAAAAAAAACCTTTACTTTAGGGCCACCAAACTTTTCTGTGCAAAATAAACTGTTGGCTTGTTCACGAGCAAGTTTGTGCATCTCAGAATTTTGGATTATAAATAAAAGTAAACTTGGGCATATAGCAGCTTTCAGGATGAAAAAGTGAGCTAAATCCGGTACATACTGCAAGTATTGGATTTTCCATGGTTCGTTTATAGATGGTTCAACGTTAACACCTAGGACATGGAATCGAGGGAAATCACTGTCACTGGAACAAGGCTATGTTGACAAGAATTTCATGTTTAACTTTAATCCGGACTTCAAAACTAGCTTTCATTCTCTGTCGAGCCCTTACTTCCTTTTACTGCAGTTTTTCTAGAAATAGAAGCCCTATCAACAGGTCTAGGACGAAAACGAGACAACAATGGGGACTTGGCATCGCACATCATGCGCTGCACGGATAAGGACTATAAATACAAAAGGGGCAAAACCAAACCCGCACCAGAAGTACTTTCGTACAACAATCTGTACCTGTATTGCGGCGCTATTAAATTTTATGCTTATGCACTATAACAATTACTTGAACTAGCGTTGAACGTCTTTATTGATAACTTGTCTCGCATTCATTATTTGTACCACTACGTTGTTCAGAGCGATCCGAGAAGCGTTTTTGCCTAGCTTCAGAGCTTGAGGCAAAAGCCTCGGCCATTACCAGAAGTTAGACTGGTATAGCAAAGGCTAAAAAACTTCCAGATCGCTGTGGACCAAGTTGTGGAACAAATAATGACTTCGGGCGTGATACAAGATGTCAATAAAGACGTTCATATTGAGTTCCACTGACTGTCGTAGTGCGTGAGCATAAAATTTAATAACGCTTAACCAGATGCGGTACGAAAGAGCTGCTGGTGCGGGCTTAGTTTCAACCCTCCTTCCATGTGGCGCGTGATGAGCGATGCGAAGTTATCTGTGGAGAAAACAAGGAGTGAATTTTCAGAAAGCTGAAGATATTTATCTAGGGTCAACACTTTTTTAATATGAGTGTCTATCGCGTCATCCCCAACCGCTTGTGAAGGTCGGTAAGCGATTAGGTCTTTATTTTCAGTTTGAGCTGCTTTGAGCTACTGACAAACCAAGAAAATATTCTTTATTTACAGTGAATTAATATGCCCAATAAAATGCTAGTTTTCTTGGCCTCCTAGCTCACTGCTATTTGGTCAGAAAATTACTAATTTACATTCCAAGGGACAAAAGTGGGTGGGAACAGAAAAATGTAAATATGTAAATGGCCACGATAATAAGACGGAAGATTTTTACACTAGGTTTTGGGAGTATCAGTGACTTACTAGCATTAGTTGGCATACTAGTATCTTTTACTCCTTACTAATTCAGAAATTACCTATTTTTTTTTGGTATTTTCAAGCTTTACTAAAAAATTTAAAAAAAAAAACTATTTGAGCTACTGCCATAAAAGTGAAACAATTCGTCCGTAACGTGGTTTATCCTACCAGTCTCTAGCTATGAAAGATAACCACTCGAAACAAAATCTGGTACAAGAAAAGCCGCCAAGTTTCCAAAACGTGTCAGCCTTAGAAAGAAGTCGCCATCATTAATCCAAGGAAAGGAAACCGATGTTAACCCTATTAACAGTAAACTTGGCGCATCGCCCTCTCATTTCTTTAGATACCACCACTCTCGCTAAAATTCAATATAGTGAACACCCGCAATATACCTTGTGCGAGACCCATGGTGAAGGATCTGGATTACTGAATTTGAATTATGTCACCAAACCAAATTAATCGATTGCCTGAAAATACTTAACCCTCTTTGAGTGCCAATGTGCCTATAATTCAGCTCGAAAGTAGCTTTTGCTTTGGACCTAGAAAGCTAGATGGTTGGTTGCAGCAATCTAAGTTTAAAGACAATCGCGCAACTAGATTTTTTTTTTTTAAATAAAGAGAAATTCTTAACTGTATAAAAATGCTTCCTTTTTCTAGGTACTCAAAAATAGTTTTGCAAATATTTAGGTAGTGCTGCTTTCCACTCGGTTGGTAGCACTCCGGAGGGTTAAAACTGCTGACAGTGTTTTGTTAAGAGAGTAGCTGAGATGAGTGTCTCTACAACTGTAGATATGATCTAACTTCAAGGAACTCTGAACCAAACTAAAAAGTCATTTAAAGGAAATTCCAAAACTAATGCTTAAAACAGGGCTAATACATGCAACAGAAAATGGAATACTGACTATATTAAGTCAGTTGTTTCTCAAGCCTCCACTATGCATACTGTACAAAACATTTTTGCTTTATTTTCCAACACGACCG
This sequence comes from Lithobius niger, assembly GCA_023313725.1. Classification (NCBI taxonomy): domain Eukaryota; kingdom Metazoa; phylum Arthropoda; class Chilopoda; order Lithobiomorpha; family Lithobiidae; genus Lithobius; species Lithobius niger. The sequence goes on from JAHWFP010218715.1 coordinate 61,013, forward strand.
TTGCCCCTTCTGCGCTCCGTTTTGTGGGGGGGGGGGGGGGTAACGATGTTTTTGGGTGTCCAATAACTGTGCAAAAAATAAGAACACTTCGATACGCCCAATATTCGACAGCTTTTAAGTGGATTACGAAAACAAGAGTAGCAAGCCAACCTCATGAAAATGTACATCTAAGCAATTTTGTAAAATAAAAGTAGACCACGTAAAAGTAGTTATTCCAACATTCTTCGAATCCTATCGAAACGTACCAAACATGATGGAAAACGTGTCCAAAAAAGCTTTGTACTTGAATTTATATATCTTCAACTTTGATCGTGTACACAATAAAGCCTAGTTAATTTGAACCTCAACGGTTTTAACACATTTTCTTTAGAAAATTTCATAACAGATATCTGTGACGGATTGGTGGTTAACCGGCAATAATTGCTCATTTGCGAGAAATGGGCGGTCCCATGTCGAAGGGGTAGGAAAATCTCAGGCGCGAGGCGCGAAGCGCGAGTGAGTTTTCCACACTCACGAGAGCAAACGAGTAATTACTGCCGGTTAACTGCCACTCCGTCATGGACATGTGTTTTAATGGTAAAGTGTGACGTCAAGCTAACTTGTACACTTATTTAAAACGTTGTCGTGGAAAATACCGTGAAACTCCAAATTCAACAAAACGTAAAAACGAATTTTACTTTAGTTTGCTCACTTTCACTTCACTGAGACTGACCTAATCTTGCTAATTTTCGACGACCACTGCCGTCTTCTTCAGGCTTTTTAAGATTTTCCCTTCTTTTTCTTACATTTTCCTCAACCTGGACATTTAGTGGATTCAAATTTGAGCGGCGTTGCAGCCTTCCGTATTTGCAGGGCTGCACCACTGATATTTTCGATCTTTCTTGCCAGGCCCACTGATCATCAAGGCACCTTGCCAACAAAAGCCTCAGCAGTTGCCTTGATGATGACCCACTTTTCGTAACTACAAGAAAGATCGGAAAAATCAGTGGTGCAGCCCTGCAAATACGGGAGGCTGCAACGCCGCTCAAATTTGAATCCGCTGAATGTCCAGGTTGAGGAAAATGTAAGAAAAAATCCTAAAAATCTTAAAGCCTAAAGAAGGTGATAGTGGTCGTCGAAAATTAGCGAGATTAGTGAAGTGAAAGTGAGCGAACTAATGTAAAATTGTTTTTACATTTTAATGAATTATGTACTTATTGGCATTTAAAAAAATGTGTATTTAAGAATTATAATGAATGTAAGAATTTTTTACATACAACTGACGCAAATTCCTGAACAGAAACTCTCGGTTTAGAAACTTCATGGCTAGGAAAGTCGGAGCTACGACTACGGGAAAGACGTCTTTTTTTAGTCTCCCAGTTATCAAATTTTGTGTTGAAGGTAAGGCCATATTTTTTCTACTTTAATAGTTTAAAATAAGATTTAGAGTATAAATGCAGTATGGGCTTGAATTTAGGTGTATTCATTTCAAAGTTGTCAGTAGCCTAGTTTTCATACAGTCAGGATTTGCCGGATTAGGCTTAGATTATGACGGTTTTTTTTTTCTTGTTGGTACGGAAAATGTCGCCAGTCGCAAATGTGGCTCTTTACGTTGATTTTGCAATGGGTTATAGGGGGGGGGGGGGGGATTGTGGCTTAATGGCGCGTCGACAACTTGGTTATTAGCGCCAATGGGTTATGCTGGTTGAATTTGTGTTTTGTAGTTATGAAAAGTGGGTCATTATGTCACATGGTGGAGGTTGTGTAGACCTCATAAAAATGTTAGATTATCAAAAAAGTGCGAGTTATCAAAATTAACTCACAGTGATGTGTTATATGGGTTTTCAGATTAACCGTATGTAACGACTACACTTTTAGCATGGGGATGGGATGTGTTAGCGTGACATCACCACGTTGCATTAAACAAATTTAACAGTTTTCAGTTTTTAAATAGTAGTACAGGATGTTATTTGATTATACGAATGATTATCCCCCTCGGGCACAGTTAGCTCGGATTTATCTACATTTTGTAGTAATGAACAATTGTGATAGAAACAGCAACCGATCACCTTTTTTAAGCTGAAAATCGTGCTGATCCTGCTAATGGCATCACCCACATAATGTTGCAAACTGACAGTCTACATTGCCAAAGTTGTAATTAACTATTCCAATTTAAAAAATTGTTTTAATCGTACTTTTAATTATTTGAGAATTACCAAATCAAGCACCGAGAAACAGCAAGAGTGCGTGGACCATTTAGGCTTTAGCACTCTGCAATCAGAAACAGACTTCGATGATCGACTAGTGATGTTGGTACGTTAAGCAATTTTGACAGTCACCGATTTTGCAAATTTACTGTAGATAAAAACAGTTAAACACCTCTCAACCTTTAAAGGACCAAGTCCAAGAAAACAATAATTTAAAAAATCGCCTACATTGACTTCTGAAAAAGACTTGAGAAACAACTGTTTTAAGTCGCTTTTTAAGTAAGCACCAAGCTAACATTCTACTAAGGCTGTACCGAACGAGAATTTTTCAGCCGAACCGAACCAAACCGAACAAAAATGTGCCAAACCAATCTATCTTAAACTAAAATGTAAAAGACCTTAGTTCACAAAGATTCATCAAAGCACAAGTTTCTTAACAAATGTAGGTATTTTAACATGGACAAGTCCATAGATGTGGAAACTCTGTTAAAACATAAAAAAATCTCCACTACTTTTACATTTTCCCTTATAACTTCTGAACCGTTACAACTAGGAACTTGTGGTTTGGACCAACAGAAAGCTGGCGAAAAGACCTTCAAAATGATGTATTCAAACATCAAAATCCGTTGATTAGAAGTGAAAATATGTTCGGTTTGGCATTTTGCGTTTGAAAGGCCGAACACCGAACCGAACCGAACACCCTCTGTTCGGCCATGTTCGGTTCGGTTTGTTCGGTTCGGTACAGCCTTACATTCTACACATATCAAATCCACAGAAGTTGTGAACTGATGCAACCGTTCCAAGTGCCTCAATTTAGGCCTCATTGTTATATGAACTCGTTTCATTTGTGTACTAAAATAATTTAATATCTACGAAAACCATCTTTAAACCTAGGTAGTAACCTACACAAACATCAATCTTAAGATCCCATGCCTTTAGGCAACAATTTGTTGCAAATGTTCTTTCCTGAGGTGTTCTTTGGATATGTTCTACTTTATCGTCACCATCTTATCATGATAAAAGCAGTCGTGTATACACAACATGAGCAACACCAGATATCAGTGCATTGTTGACAAATTCTAAGATAATCTGAATGAAGGCGTACTTGGACTCGTCTACCTCAAGTTCGAGAAACTGATGCTGGGCCAAAGAATTACGAACGGGACGCACAAGCCATTTCATGTGAGGTCCGGTTGATGGAGGCGGTGTTGAACTTGAATCGTACCTGGGACTAGCAGATGCAGATGGAATATTTGCTGTATTTTTAGATTTGCGCGTGTGCGTTGCTACATATGTGTGGTCCTTCCGCATATTCCCCGAGGTGCTTGGCAACGAAGGATGAGTAACGGACGGTTGAGCTACACTGTCAGCATCAGTTGAGTTTAACACTGGGTTAGCCACATAAGTGTGATCCTCACGCGGCGGAGGTTGGTTAGTTGCAGTATCGGCAATCGAAAAATAGTTGTGGTCTTTATAACCGCTTCCATCACCAGCTCCAGAAGCGGTTAACAACATGCGAAGCTTTTTAGAAGGCGGAGGTGCAGCAGCACAGGGTGATACACTCGGAGGTACTCCATCATCTGCTGATGATGCACACCTATAAACACAGGCATCGCCTACAGATGATATAGCAGCAACAGCTGGGAGAGTCGAGTAGCTGTGATCTTCACGAGATTGGCTTTGAGAACCAGGAGACTTTGCTTTGCGTCCACCACTACTCGCAGGCAAGGTAACAATATTAGGACTATCTACAGCTGCCATTGGTGAAGCCTCTTCTTTAACAGTTACGATTGAAGACTTGTCGCCATGAGTAGATCGTGGTGTTGAATTACAAGAAGGAGGAGAGGCATACAGTCCTATCCAATGTCCTACCAACAATCGCATGCAGCGAGGGAACAGTTCAGAAACCATTTCCTGAGGCGGCGGCAAGTCGTGGATCTGATTCAAGTTGCGACTTTTGAATTCATCCATATGAGTTGCAATATCGCCATTGAAAAGAAACAAACGCCGTCCGAGCCACTCAGAAACTAGGCACAGAAGGGTATCATAGCATTCGCCAATTCTCCAGGAGGAAGGATGTGGAAGCACATTTGGCGACGTTGTTCCCGATAATGATGAACTGGCAGGTCGAACAATCAAGTCATGATAATCAATCACTACCTCAAGGAAAGGTGCAAATCCGGGATCATTAGGATTGTCATCAAAATCACTGTTATTTCCCAGCTCAGCCTGCAGGATCTGAAGAAATGCTAACAGAGCACGAGGCACAGTCACTCCTACAGTTTGGCCCGAATCCTTTTTTGTTCCATTCGCATCCTCATGCACAAATACAGAAGTCTGTAACACAAAGTCATGAAGCAATTCAGAGAAATTAGTTTTGTGACTTAGAAACGGTTTCACTCGGTTGATGTCCGAATACTTATCGCTATGAACATCTGGTTTTACATCAGCAGAAGGTGATGCACAATGGTTTTGGTGCAGAAGGTCCGGTGCATGACCACGGCTGTCCACATCAATATCGGAAGGCTCCTCACCCTCGTCAGAAGGACTTGCAATACCACTATCTTGATTCAAACTACCAGAATTCCCTGAAGATATTAGTAAATTGCTGTGCTGTTGCTGCTGGTGTAATTGTTGAAGTGTCACTGACATGCCATCTGGTAGGAGGGGATCAGTTGAGCGTTTCTTCCACAATTCCTGAAACAGTAAGCATAGTATGATAGTTCGTAGCAAGTACTTGCAATGCAGCTACACTACCACAATAAAAGAAATAAAATTAGTGACATTGCACCCTAATTCACCATTTAAAAGGTGACATCAGGGCCAAAATGGTTGCCAGAAGTTTCTCCACACTGAAGCACAAGCCCCAACTGTGTTAACGATTATAGCCCCCCCAACCCCGGTAAACAATTTTGATGACGCTCAAACTCAAAAGTCAAAAATAATCATCAGCATTTTGCGAATTTTCGATAGGCATTTAGTCCATCCTGGTGTAAAATGTGGTGCTCCTTTCTTCTTCAGGCTTAAATAAACGTGCTTCTTCAGTTATCTACATCGCTGTTGTGCTACCTGATCGAGGAATATTTGAAAAAACGCGGGGTCGTAGCCCTCAATGTGCGTTAGGCCGAGCTTGCTGTTGTTGCCGTTGTGCACTAGGCTGTGTTTTTTCGCTGTCGTGGCAGTGCCACTTTCTAGTCAGGTGTTCACCAAGTTGCCGACTGATTATATATTCGATAGATGGGTTTGACGGTCCCTGCAGGTTCATACGAGTTCCACCTTTTGAAATTTCGTGCTGAATTGCCAGTCATTCTATTCCCCTCAGATGTCAAACACTTCTGGAGTTAGATACTACTCGAGTTGGCTTTTATTCAAAGCCATGTGATGATCAGTACTCATGCAGTGATATGCAATGCTGTTTGTCACTACTTTATATCTTGTATCTGCCATGTGCTGTTTAACCCTTTCTATCACTCCCTTCCTCGTCTCACCTATATATAGGAGTACTGATCATCACATGGCTTGGAATAAATCGTCGATTCTTAAGTCTTTAACTCCAGACGTGATCAACATGTGAGGGGAATAGAATCACTGGCAATTCAGCTTGCGACGGTACCAGAACACTCTTTCCGTAGTTTACGAAAAAAGCCTAATTTTAACCTGAGGAGAGGTCAAAATTCGTTTCTATTGCCTAAGGAAAATACACACTACCAGAAAATGTTATTGCATTCAGTTCCTAATGCTGTGTTACCCTGGAGAAATCTAAACTCTTAGATACGCCCAGCTCAGACACCCACCTTCACAATGCGCAAGCCCGGCATACGCAGGCCCATCCATAAATGGTGTTACGGCGTTAGCCAGCCATCTACTTTTCTTCACGATATGTCAATCACGATGGTGATTCGAGAGGGGTGGTTCGGTGGGTATTCACAGGTAGTGTATATTTTCCTTAGGCAATAGAAACCAATTTTGACCTCTCCCCAGGTAAAATTGGGCTTTTTAGTTGCCGGGCAGAAAATATCCGCTACCAGTAAATTTTATTGCATTTACAGTTGACCTCGTCAATATAGGTGTCAGGTACCGTCTTGGTTGGTCCCCAAGGGTGAGAGCTGGATCCCCACGAGACAGGAGTTGTTTGATCAATGCTCGAGAGCGATCAGATTTAGGTCTCGGCAGATTTAATGCCCAAGGTAATCTGTGTTGGGGAGGAAGCACCTTTTAGATGTTAGTAGAATAGGCGTTCCATGTGGGTTTATTTTGATTCCTTGAATGCCGGGAAAAAAGGCTTACCCTGGTTTAGGTCGAAGTTAATCTAAGTAGCTCCGGTTGAGGTGGTCCATGTTAAACAGGTACATCAATTGGATGAGGTTTGAGGCTTGGTGACAGAAATGAGTGTGTCCAGATGTTGGAGATTAGGGTTTGAGTGTTGTAGCGATTTCAGTTGATTTCATTGGAATGGGTAAGTTGGCGGTTGATACCGAGAATATGATTAAGAGTTCGTGGAATGTGCGGTCGCATGAGATCGGTGAACACAACAGGAAGACATGAAAGTGCATATTCCGGGCCGAAAAGGCAGAGAAAATGGCAGTAGATCAAGGGTGAGCGGTGAAAGAGAAGCAGTAACCTTTTGCTCGAGAGCAACAATCTATACAGGAAAGCTGTCGTGTACGAGTTAGCGAAAGGCGTCGCATTTCGGGTTTGCAGGGAGTGAAGGTTTTGGCACTATCAAATTGCCATAGTTGCCTGTAAGTTTCTCACGGCATGGCTTGATTGGTTCGGATCCATTCTTGAGAAATTGCAGCGTGTTCTCTGCGAGTAAGCTCGGGGAGAACCGGAGGAGGAAGAGAGGCATCATTTGGTTGGGGTTGGACGTCAAATTTGAGTGAGCCGATTTGAGCAACGATAGGAGTGTAAGATTCCGTGGTTTGGGTGCCACGGTTTGTGGTGAACAGGTTAGTTCGAGGGTGGCAGAGTTTCAGAGGTCTGAGTGTCATGGTGAAAACGTTAAATGGGCTCCTGATTGGAGGTTTGGGTTTGTGATAAGCGTCTGAATTTCGCATCGGCGAGTTTGACTCATTTCCGTAGATTGTTACTACTGGACAGGAGGTTATCAATATTGTCTTCAGTGCGGCAATGATTTTCTCCGTGCTGGTGAGTATTTTCTTGAGGTGAGAGAAACTTTTAGCAACAGGTGTGCTGTTTTTCTTGATTCTTGCTAATTGTTTCTTTCTTAAGTCCAACTTATGACGAATGACGCCATGAAGACAGGATTTGTTACCGTATTCAGGTGCGGTGAGAGCTTTGGTGGGACTATGATCCACTCCAAAAGAGATATTGAGGTGGTCAACTGGTACAGTGTCGGTAGGAGGTCGAGTTGAGAAAGATGGGGGCACGGGTAGTGTTGGTTTGGATACGTTGGACTCGATTCCTGGTGTTGGGATGTGTGTTGGAACGAGCGAGAACAGAAACATGGGGTGCTGTGGTCATTGAAGGTGCCGTGGTGACCGTGGTGTTCGAATCTACGGGATTCAGGGTGCAAGTTGCCGATGGTGAGTTGACAGTTTTGGGAGTGGAGTTCTGGATTTCTTTGTTTTGGGAGTGGAGTTCTCCGAAGAAGATTTATTTCGTGCTGTTTGTTCCCCAAGTTGCTTCGAGCGTAACGCTGCAGCAGCGTTTTTCGTCTAAATTAACGGCCATTCTTCGGGAATTATGGTGCGGCAGATTGTGCACGAGTCGGTGTTCCGGTTGCATAATCGGTGACGGTGACATGCCGTGTAGGGGTATATAGTACCTTTTCATATTGGAGACAATAGCAGCGAACGTGCAAACATCAGGTTTGCGGACTTTTGTTGGGTCCCATTTTCTGACTTGAGTGGATCCGGTTTTGCCATCACGGCTGCATGCCATCATTGTAGCGGTTTGTAGCAGGAGTGTGGCGGCGGGATTAAAGATAGGGAAAAATCACCGTGCGAGAAGGAGGAGGGGGTTTCGCGAGAGCGAAAAAACCTTGTTGAGGGGAGACATGGTGGATCGGCGATCCTGGTGGTCGTTGGGTGAAGTAGAGTGTTAATCCTAGTACAGTAAGATGGAGGAACGTTGCGGGTGTTGAGAGCAGAAAGAAGAGGAGACTTCAAGGTGTGTATGCGGACTTAAAAAGGGCATGTGATAAGGTCTAACGAAGGTGAATTTAAGGTAAAAACCTCAAGATTCGCGAGATTAATTCAGGTTGCGGCAGGGCAGGAGGGATACTGCGTTGAAGCCGAGACGAGAGACGTTTGTTCAGAAGGCGAGAAGCTTTCGTTTTCGGAGCGTGAGGGCTGGAAATTTTTGGAACGACCTTCAGTGACGGGAGCGGGAGGTCACGATGCTTGGGCTTTCCGGTGAGGTTTGGCAAGGGTCATGATCGAAGAGCTGAAGATTCCATGACAGATTACCAAGCAAGAGACGTTCGTTAATGTGGCGAGAGATGTTCGTTTCCAGGGTGAGGCACCTGGGTTGAAGGGTGAACGACATCAGTGTCGTGACGGGAGGCATAGCGTCTCCAGCCAGGAGTTGAGTTGAGTCGAGAAGTTAGGGAAAGGATTCAAGATCGATCAATTGAGTGAAGGCAAACCAAGATGCTTGGGTCTTCGGGTGGTGGACTAGTGGCGAAAGACTGTCGCTTCAGGAATGAGAGACTTTCAACATCTGTGAGGGAAACTGTCGTCATCAGGATGAGAGACTGTCGTCTGCAAGGCGAGAGGCTGTCATTCCAAGGGCGAGAGACTTTCGTCATCTGGGAGAGATACTGTCGACTTCCGGGAGAGAGGCAGTCATCTTCAAGGCGAGAGACTGTCGTCGTCAAGGCGAAAGATGTTCGTTTTCCAGGCAAGAGACGTTCTCTTTGGGTGAGAGGCGAGATTTGTTGTTTGTGGACGAGAGACGTTCCAAAAGTGTTGGGGCTGTTCGTGATGGTGGCGACAGATGTTCGTTTGCTGGAGAGAATTGTCGTTGCCATTAAGATTGATTGCAGTCCCAAGGTGGGAATCCATTCCCGAAACAACGGACGTGTTGCTGTGGGGGCGAGAGACGTTCGTCCACATCATGCTGGAGTAGCGAGGGCCCACCGTCATGGTTTGCAGAAAGAGTGAGAAACGTTCATCAAGTCGATGTGGAGAAGATGTCCATTGAGGAGTTAGAGACTTACGTCCGCAGGTCGAGAGACATTCTCTGCGAATGAGGCAGAAACATTCGTCCTGGGGAAGAGGTCCCATGGGCAAGGAATGTTCGGCACCGGACGGGGCCCTGGTGATGAAGGAACGAGAGGCTTCCGTTTCTTGGACGATAAGGGGTTCATTTCCAAGGCGAGAGGACTGTGGCGATAGTGGTCGAAGGCAAGCGGATGGCTTGACGAGAGGAATTTCATGTAAGGAATGTACTTCACCCAAATCAGACTGTTCGACGTGCGCGCTGGGGAACAAGAACAATGCAGGCCAGGCCAAGATGGGCATTGCGTTTATAAATGTACGATTATGACCAGAGAAAGCAAACCTTGTTGCTAACAACTTATTGCGAGCGCACATCAATTCAAGTTCAACTAAAGCCAACCGTAGGAAGGACAGAGTAACTAAGAGTTACACAAGAAACTGACATTCGCAGAAAAGGACAATCAACATCTTGACAAGCAAAAGGTAGTAAATGCTCTACCAGCTGCAAGAAGCAACAGAAAGCAGCCATTGTGCATCTGTTTTTTGTAGTTTGTGTTGTCCCAGTTTGGAATGCTCTTCGCTCAAGGACGGTATGTATGGACTCGGAGAGTGGGTTCCGTCGGGAGCTCCTCACCGAGGATCTCACCCACTTTCTTAAAAGAAACCATTAGATAAGAAACTCCTCCTCCCCCGCCTCCCCGTGCGAAATGGTAGTGTCAGTGGCTCACCACCCTTCTGGCAACCATCCACCAACAGGTGGTAAACCATGGTATTTATTTATTTATTTATGTAAAGGTAGTAGTGAGGAACAGACGACACCGCTTGCTCTAATTCTGGGACAAAGGACCAGCTTTCGTGTCAAAACCGATAGCAAGTTGGCACAATTTACCGGCTCTGAACTTCCCACGCTCAGAGGAATGCAACAGAACATTTAACAGGACTCGTGACGAAATCTCCAAGAGCATCATGTTAAGAAGAAGCACGACTCACGGGTGTCATTTCTCCCAAACAGAAATCCAATCCGACTGGAGACACCTACAACAAAAAAGAGACGTTGCAGGTGCGCGTCTTATGTAGGCTACTTTTAAGTCGAAGTTGGACTATGACATCAGGAGATAAAACTGTACACTAATGGATATTCCCATGGACAGTTCTCCATGGCAGTCAAGTAACCGTACAAATTCAAAATGTTAGCAGGCAAGCATATGCTTAAGGAAAAAAAATTGATTTCTTTTGGAGAGCTGACAAAAAAAATCGACCAGCATACATTGGTGCCTCGGTAACAACTAAGGAAGTAAGCTAATGTGGCGCATGGGTTGCTGGCACACCAACTCGTACTGGCATGTCGGGACGTACAAAAAGCTCTTACCCGAGTCCAGAGGGAGAATTCAGTAAATAAAGGTAAAATTACAACAATTTTTACACGGAACGGATTTTATAGGCATAGGCCTATAATAGAAACTTGTGTAGTATCATTGGCATTTAACACAGTTTGTGCTTCTTTGCAAGGTAGAAAAAAAGCGGAAATCAGCAGGTGGAAGAATCTTATCACCAGCACACGAAAGGAGATATAAAAAATAAAAATAGAGGATACAAACCCCAAGCTTTGAAACAATGTCTACTTGTAACTGTCTGCTGTGGTATTCAAATGTCAACTGCAAGACTCCTTGAAGGCCATAGAACCATGCACCACTATGAACATTGGTCACACCTGCGACCGTTATATCTATAAGACAGAAAACATATCATTAGCCAGCAGACAGGTACGGTTATCAAAGCAACTGCCAATGCAACCAACTAGACCAAGCAATAATTATGCCCAGAATAATTTGTCATAGCAACATAAAATGTAATACTGTTAATGCCGAAGCACAGAACAACAGGCTAAAAACGAGTAAGGCTGTACCAAACACAAATTTTTCAGCCGAATCGAACCAAACCGAACAAACCTTAAAAGAGCCGAACACTTCCGAACTGAACAAAAGTGTACCAAACCAACAATATTTAAAATAAAATTCACTGTTCACAAAGATTTGTGTTCAAGTTTAACAAATGCAGGTATGTTCACATGGACTTGTTAAGTGCACGGATGTGGAAACTCGTGTGGAAACTCCCCCACCTTCACATGTTCTCTAACTTCTGAATGGTTAGAGCTAGGAACTTGTAGGGATGAGTCAGTTTTATTTTTTTTACTTTGGTTCCGGTTTCGGTTTTCACGTCCAAAAAACCGCGGTTTCAGTATCGGTTTTTGCCACCATCCACCCCAACCAGATATATTTTTTTTTTGTAACAGTAGTATTACTAGCTTCAGCTCACTCCTGCATTTACTTTCAGCAGCGTCATAGACTACGAGTATAGCTGTGGCACCATTTTCCTCTATTATTTTTAATTTAACCCCTTCGCGACCAGTAACGAACATGCGTTCGTCATGGAGACTTGCACAAGCCGAACCATAACGAACAGGCGTTCGTCATAGCATTAACTTCCCCCTGTTGGCTGTTATGACTGTGGTTTCAAAGACCAAACTTTTAGCTAACAATTAGTTCGTTCTGGTTTCAAAGACCAAAAATTTAGCTAACAGTTTGTTTGCCTGCTGATAAATGTTCATTTGTTTTGACCATATGTTGAAATCTGGTTTGCTAGGACAAGAGTGAATTTTATACATGGTTGCGAAGGGGTTAATAGCTAGGAGCTTTGCTGTCATTTCTACGCAGAAAATGATAATTAATAAAAAAAATGTAAATCAACAAAAATGTTTTTGATTTTTCCAACACCGTAAGAAAAACCAACACAAAATCCGAATTGGTGTCGGTTTTTAGTAAAAATCGAAAATTCGGTTTCGGTTATAGACCCATCCCTAGGAACTTGTGGTTTGGACCATCAGAAAGACGGCAGAAAAACCTTCGAAATGGTGTATTCAAACATCAAAGTCGGTCAATTAGAGGTAGAAATAGGTTCGGTTCGGTATTTTGCGTTGGAAGGTAGGTTGATTAAACTATTGACTTGACATTAACGTCATTTAAAACCACTAGAAGAAATTACAACGTTGTACTAGAATTAGGGTTGTAAAAATCCGATTAATTGGCTAAACGTTTACAGTCAGGTTAAAAAAGCGATTAACGATTAATCCCCCACCCCCTATAAAAAGAGTTTATTTTTCTAAATTTACCCCTTTCGGTCAATGCCATTTTTATCGTTCCAACTCACTTCGTGTGACATCACTTCGGTGCATTCAAGGGTCACGTTCTACGAACGAACAGGCGGAGATATCGATACTGAAGGAGTTTCAAAACTGATATTGAAACGGGGAAGTTTATGCAAAGAATAAAGGTAGTGACGTAGAAGTTTATGACGTCATTCATTGCAGGGGAGGAAACGGAGATTCCCAGCTTTCAATTGCCACCAAGAAAGCAGCAGATTTTACTGGGGCTTGGAAGTCGTTTATTAAATTTAGCTGTATCGGTTTATAAACTGCTGCAGCTTGGAAAATTAACACCACAAATACAAATTTCTTCTTTCTAGCTTTACAGTACCTTGTGTACATTGTAAATCAAACAACATATGAAAAGTCAAAGTAGTCAATGATAGCTTAAAGAGATTGGACATGGAATACGTTTCTCTCCCAGTGTGGGTTTACTATGCGAAAGGCAGTGTTCGTATTGCTTTCAGAAATTCGTTTCAAAAATAAAATTGATCAATATTTTAAAGGAGGTTCGGTTCGTATTAAACGAAAATTACTATTGTCAAGAACATGATTACCGTTTAAAAGATTAATTGGCACAACCCAAATTATAATGTCAAAATCTGTCAATTTTTTGACAAAATTCCCCCCCAAAAAAACAAACATACCATCCAATACCAAGCGGAGAGTTGAAGAGCACATACTCGAAAACCATATTTTATTTTCATGCCTAAGTAGGCTAAGTAACTAACCGGCTGGCAACATTACTTACCTGATGGAAATGTAAGTTTAGTAGCAAGTCCCTTGCGTGAATAGCGTGCATGTATACGACAGTGATTGGCCGAGGGGATGCCACTGCCTTCAAGCAGGTCTGCTCCAAGAAACAAGGGAGTTGGGGATGGTAGACCCTGGAAGATAAAGTCAGTAAGCCAAATAGTTAATACTACGTATACACAGAAACAAGACAGCCAAATCGAACAACTCAAAACTTCTTACGTAGCCAGTGGCGGGTCGCTCAAATAAAGTTTGAATTCAAGAAACCAAATAGTGTCGAAATGGAGGAAAAACTTAACAGACTGAGCCGTTTGTAGTCTAGTTATCCCAACAAAATTGTCATGGATGTGTTGACAACCAGGGCAGCTGCCCTACCATAATATATCGTAATATACCAGCGGATGGAACACCCCAAGTTGCTTGGCACATGCCTCTACACTGCTATTCCATCCGGCATTCAGCACATCATACTACAATATCAGCCTCCAACAATTACTGGCCACAATCACTCTTCTCAAGCAACTTCCCCTCTGTTGCTTACAATGTATAAAGTTTGGTCGAAGCTAAATAAAAATTACCAAGCAGAGAAAATCGTACGCTGGCCATTTAGATTGTAGAGCCTCCTTCAGAAGCAAGTAAGGTGCTGTATCGGAGATCAGGTGATGGATACCTTTGTCAATTTTCTGAACTAGAATCTTTACTACTTATATCGCACTACTAAATTTGTCTTGCACCGGGCGTGCACTTACCAATTCGTACTACTAAACTTGTCTCAGGCCAGCGTGCACTTGCCGCTTGTTTCCAAGCCAGCGTGGCCCCCAAGTTTTTTACACACCAGCGAATGATCCTCGCGTTATCATCCTCATGCTGCACCTCTACGCAATCCTGTTTGTTGTGGGATAAGAACTGCACCACTTACCCCTCCCATAGACTGGGTGAACACAGTTGCTAAGAATTTTTAAATGTGAAACCTGAAAAGAGCTGGCCCTCATTCAGCCTTGACCAGAGTATGCCCGACACGAGACGATTCTAGTAGCGTGAAATCAATATTAGTTGCCAGATTCTAGTTACGTTAAATTTTGACAGGCAAACAATCGAAGTGGATCAAACCACTAACACACCAAGTGACCCAACGGACTTTTCAATTCAACGTATAGGCTATAGGCTACTATACTAGTGCTCCAACAAGATATCCCGATATTCGAAAATTGATGGGGTTTACAGTAGCCAGTTTGTACGCTTCAAAACCAATTAGGGCTATCCAAGAAATTAACAGATTTGACGTAACGGACAACAATCAACCAGCCATAGTTACAGCCTAGATATCTCTGGAGAAATCTTCATGAATTTATTTATGTCCCCCCACCCGCCGCTCTTTTCTACTAACCAATTACTCCAGCTCATCTTTTTGTCAACGGTAACCCATTCACGCTGGTTTTTCTCTCCCATGCAAGTGTTGCCATGCAAGTAGCGTATGTGGCTACAGCAGCAACAAATCTCATCTGCAAGAATAAGCCCAATCGTGGCTTTACTGAAACTTTCATTAAGTGTGTTTTAGTGTTGGGTGATAGATATCAATATCTGACTCGGTATCACGATAAACTGTTAGTAAAAGAAAGAAAGAAAAAATGTCAGGACAAAGGGGCCATGAAGAGCTTTCACTCATTTGTGACCTATAGGTAATCACTCTGAAAGTTCAACCAAGCCCCGTTGGATAAAAACGGTTAACGGGGATGACAGTGGTATTTAATCTGAGAAAGCAGAAAACAGCAACTGCACTGGGTATGATCCTTACCATCTACACTACTCTGGTTAAGGGTTCCAGCCCACCTTTTATAGCTGTTGAACCTTTGAGTGGTTCCCTGAAGGTTACAAACAAAGGAAGTTCTTTATTGCTTATGTGTTGCAACATCTTAGTCCAGAGAAGTAGTTGTCCACATCTTTCAATTTTTTTTTTAAACAAAATTACATTTGAAACTAAAATAATTTTACTAAAGCTGTTAAAACCTTGGACGAATAACTCGGCTGCGTTATGGAACAATCCACTTGCTATTTAACACCACGGTCAAATTTGGGCACAACAATATGACGATTTAAAAATGTCACATCGCTTACTTTGAGTCCACGTTTACGTTTTGTACGCTTAGTTTTCAAAGAAAGGATATTTACCGTTCCAATATCCTTGCAAATTTTCAACAGTCAGACTTTTCTGGAGTTGGAGGGGCTCAGAGCGGACTCGACGATGTAGTGAACTTCACTGCGGGTGACGGTGGCAGCTCTCCGGGGGACTGAGAGCCGCAACAGCCCGGCGGTAGCTTCGTCTGGCCTCCCGGTAGGAATTCTTCACTGAACGGAGATCTTTCTCGAGAGATGAAAGGTCAGGTTCGGGAGGAATCCGTTGACCTGCATGAAAGGGAGAGTCGTCTTCATCGTGAGCCGAAGGGATGTGGACGTCGGTAGCGAGGTCGAGCGCGGAGATCCAGCGGTCGCCGATCACGAAGTTATGAGCAGGAAGCAAGCAGCAAGCTAAGGGGGTCCTTGGGGAGCGGCGGCCATCTTACAAAAACCCAAATTCCAAGGCAAATGGAAGGGAAACGAGAAGCGAGGTGACGCGTAGGAACCTCTGGAGGAAAATGAATGGCGAAAGCGTGCTCGCTCTCGCTTATATAGAGGAGGGCTGCGTCGCGCAGGCACAGTGGGGCATGCAAGCAGGCGGCTACGCACAACTAAGAAACCTCCAGGGAAACATTCCATTGAGGACAATGTAATGTTAAAATTAACAAGGTTAAGATGTTTCTGCAACAAGAAACCATATTTTCGCCAAATTTTTAAAATTTTTTTTACATTTTAGTATACCATTTCAACCGGCTCGAAGCGACCTTTTCAATGGTGCAAATTACAAACTCTCTAGCTCAAACCACTCAGAAGTTATTTGGCAAAAACTAAAATATTTTTAATATTAAACGATATAAACAACATATTAGCAGAACATTATGCTTTTTTTAGGCTGACTGCATACTCTTTCAGCTTTGAGCTAGGTATATGTCAAAGAAATGTGGGCAATTAAATAAAATAAAACAAAAAATAAATGCATTGTTGCCTGGTGCGTCAATTTGCAACCTCACCCGTAAAACAATTTTTGTTGCATGGTGTTAGGAATAGTCAACTATGACCTTGAAACAAAGTTTAAAGTATGATTGGGTGTTTCGATCAGGTTACATTTGATTGTTTTTGCCTACTGGTTAGTAGGCAATTTATTTACTTTTGGTCGTATTGAGTGACGCTACCTAGTTACGCTCGTCAACGCAGATCGACTTGTGATCAAGCGAGCGGTGACAATGCGGTGAAACAGCTGACTGGTAAATTAAAAGAAGACAAGTACCCAAATCCTTATTAACATATGATCCCTATTATGTCTTTGGTTTCAAGGCTTTACTGTTGTAATACTGTAACAAATTTAAGTCAATCGAAATAATGCTCATTTTCACAATCAAGACAAATTTTCGACAACTCCCCGATTACATAGCCTGCTGTTCATTCTGGTTGAATACAAAAATACCGCATCGCGTTGCCTCTGGCACTTGTAGGGCTGCATGCCATGCTTCCATTCTCCACGATCCCATAGCCTACTTAGTTGCACGTCAAGCTCCACGTTAATCAGTGTTCCACATTCGGGTGAGAGGGTCCTTGAATTAGAGCCTGGTTATTGCAAGAGATTCCAGGCACCTCAGATATTTATCACGTGCAGAGCAAAAGAGTCTTTGGTTCATACCTGATTAACGTGGAGCTTGATCTGCTACTAAGTAAGCAAGGCATGCAGCCCTGCGGTCGAAGCAAGGCAAGCAGCCCTAAAAATACCAGAGGCAACGTGAAGCACCATATCTGTATTCGACCAGAACGAACAGCAGACAATGTGATCAGAGATGAATTAAGTTTTTGGAGGGAAGACAACAGGGAGTTGTCGAAAAAATTGCCAGACAGTGTGTGTGACACGGATGTGAAAATGAGCGTTATTTCGATTAATTTTAATTTGGTTTTCGTCTAATGTCACACACACAGTATGAACTTAATGTTTTTCGTAATACTGTACCATTTTACACAAAAGATTCCAAACTTAGTGTAAAAAATAAAAAGGGTAAGAGTTATTGGTTCAGGCTTTCAATTTTAAATTCTAACTGGAACTGTCGCATAAATGACTTCCTTGCAACTTTCTGTGACTTTTAACGCATCCCTAATCGAAGCGAGTGAAAGGGGTTTGTTTTCAGATCAGAATACACAGTTACCATCATAAGGGAACACTGAAAAATATTCGTTTTATCTTCGGTGAGACCTTTCACCATCAGAACCACAGAAAAATAAAATAAATGAAGAGATGTCACTTCACATAACTAGCATAACACGCTCGATGCTCGAACCACTGAGCTATAACATGTGTTCATTAAAACGTGTTCGCCACTGCTTGTCAAGGAAGGAGCCTGGCTCGGGCCGCACGATCTGGTTAATGTCATCATAGGCTCCACTTGTTATGTTATGTCTTAAGACGCCAGCAAAATGCAGTACCCCATATAAACATATACTGCAGCGCCTACGACAACAATAACTAGCTTGTGTAGCCATTAACCTAGCCTCCTTCCTCGACAAACAATGGACACACATTATATAATGAACACACATTATAGATAAATGGTTTGAGCATCAATTGCGTTTTAAAGTGCCACTAGTTATGTGAAATGACGTCTCTTCGGTTATTTTTTGCTGCGGTTCTGACGAAGGTGAAAGGTCGCACCAAAGATAAAGTGGACAAATATTTTTGATTGTTCCCTTGTGGTGGCAGATGTGTATTCTGGTCTGAAAACAAGCCAGGTTCACTCGCTTCGATTCAAGGCTGCGATAGTGTCACAGAAAGTTGTGAGGAATTCTTCTATGCGACAGTTCCAGTTCGAATTTGAGATTGAAAGCCTTTTAACTAATAACTCTTATCCTTTTTACAGGGTTCAGACAATTTTGTAATTCTCAATTTCCCTGACATTTCCAGGTGCATCCAATGGCAATTTCCAGGTCTTTGAACGATGTTTTGTTAGGGAAACGGGCAGTAGCTAATGTTTTGATTAATATTTGTTCGAAAATAATTCAACTTCCCACAAAATAGCAGTTTTAGTGACTAGTCCCGACGGACGGGACTAAATGCATTTTCACCACAGTTATTGGTACTAACCTAAAATTTGGTTTATTTAAGTTATATCGAAAATACTTGAACTTATTAAAGCACAAATTAAAATATATATGCTTCTAGGCTAGCCTTTGGCTTCTAATCTGCTCATTCAATGGAACTTACAGATCAGACACAAAGGCATTTTTCCAAATTTCCTTGCCTTTTCCCCGATTTTCAATAAAAATTCTCGTTTTCCCCGAGATTTCCAGGTTCTGTCTGAGCCCCGTTTTATCTTTTTTTTTTACAGTAAGTTCGGAATCTTCGTATAAAATTATACCTACGTATTGCAACAATAAAGCTTCGAAACCTTTTAAGACACAACGGGATGACATATGTTAATAAGGATTTGAAACTTAGGCTAGAAGAAATCACGGAAAACACGCTAATTTTCAGAAAGTCAAGATATCACACTACCTATGTTCGCAAATTTTCGACGATATGCGTCCCTAGAGATGAAAATTCACAGGCGATCGTCTTCTGTTGCGTGGCGAACTCAATGTGTTGCTGAGACGAAAATGGGAGACCAACCCTACAACTACCGGAGGCCACGCTCACGCTTCAAATTTCCTAGCAGACGAACGGTTGGTGCACGATGTTTTGACTTCAAGTTGACTGGCCTGAAGAAGACGGTCGCCTGTGAATTTCCATCTCCAGGGACACAGATCGTCGAAAATTTGCGAAAATATGTAATGCGATATCTTGACTTTGTGAAAATAAGCGTACTTCAGTGATTTCTTCTACGTAAGATGAATTTTCACAGTAAGCGGTGTGACGTTTTCGAACTTAGGCTACTACTTTTAATTTAAAGGTCTGCTGTTTGGCTGCCTACATTACTTGTAGCCTAAATACGCCATCGTTGCCGCTAGCTTGATCGCGTGTCAATCTGCGTCAACGAGCATAACCAGTTAGTGTCACTCAATAACACTAAAAGTAAATGAATTAAACAAAAGCCAACCATCAGGCCAAAACATAAATGTAACCTGACCTAAACAACCGATCGATCTTATTTTAAAGGTCATAGTTAAGACTATTCCGAATTATTTGATTCTGGTTTAAATGGTTGGATGTATTCAGTTATTATGCTACACGACTGACGTCTAGTGGTAAATTTGTGAAATGCAATAATCGTCATATTAGAAAGATTTCACGACGAGTTAGGCAGGTGGGCACTAGGAGCAAATTATTTTACAGCCTGAAAAGGGAGATATGGGCTGGTCGAGTTTTGAATCGAGAGAGGCTTTAAGTATAATTGGGTTTTATGGGCGGATTAGGTTCATGAGCAACCAGAGAATGGTTAAGAAAGTATATGATTACATCTCTACTTGGGTCAATAGGGAAACTAGTTTAGGAGAGTTCAGAAGCTTTTTTCAGAAATACCTTGGGGAGGGGGGGGGGGGGGGATGAATCTAAATTACGTAACATCGAATCATGCTTGGAGAAGTGCTACACGTAAGGCCGTGGTATTGAGGGAAACTGCTTCATGGAGGGTAGGTATGGAAAAAAAAAAGAGCTCTTGATTGCTTTATCGTGCTGGGAAAAGTATCATGAAGGCAATTCGGTAAGTGGGATATTTTTTTCCAGGCTAGGGCAGGAGCTCTGAATACTAGAGAGATGGTTGAGAAGACAGAGAGTGGGGAGGTGTTGGACATCATGTGCAGCATTTGCGGTGAAGCAGAAAAAAATCTACGTCACATTCTGATGGAGTGTGAAGGGTTGAGGAACTTGAACGCGAACCTTGAATTGGATGAACAAGAAGGGATACAGTGGATGCTTGGTATTTGCAATTCTAATGGATACAGGCTGGG
>JAHWFP010218716.1:7515-56406 GCA_023313725.1 Lithobius niger
TAGTCGAAAATTTGCAAGTTTGAATTGTGGAACTTGGATGATTTTTGGTTTTGCGTAAGTGACAGTCTTTGATATGAACTTCAACCAAAGTAAAATTGCCTAATTAACGGTATTTTCGATATTTTATGTATATAATAAAAGGGCTCAAAATGTCTCAACCATCCTGGTAAACGAATCTTTCCCATCTCTTGCAAAAAAACTTGCGGAAAGTTAAAAACGAGAATGGTACAAAGATTAACAACGGCGTAAACTTTCTTTGTCTCCTTTCGTACAGTTTAAAGATTTAAAGGATTCGGGGACTCCCGTTTCGGACGAGAAATCAAAATATAAAGGTTGGATTTCACCCAGCGACCCGGAAACTCAAAAACTTGAAAAATCTTAAACGGTACATCTGTACGAAACTAGAGATCGATTTTGACGATCAAAAACCTGTGTCTTTGACTACTTTCAATTATCCAAATTCTATGCATACAGCTTCTTCTTGTTACTCTTCTTGCGAAAAGGCGAACGAGGGTAACGGAAACAAACCACTCTGTCTTAGAACTTGGGTGTACGAGGATATTCACAAAACTAAAGGGAAACTTCACAAAAATGTTATTAACAAACTGTGGTTTAACTTGCCATCTTTCAATGCTTTAATTAACTTGCCATCTTTCAATGCTTTAAATCTAACGGAAGTCACCGGGAAAATTACCGCGGTGTACATTACTGACGAGACTCCCAGCAACGTGAAATTATGGTGCAATATAGATTTTGGAGTAGCTCATTCCGAAACTTCCTACAAATTTACCGACGAAGACTTTATGGGTTTGGTATCTCCGTAAACAAAGAAATACGTAAATAAAAAAAACTCGATGGAAATTAAAAACTATGACGTTTTCGTAGCTAAGAAAGAACCTAAAAATCATCCGTTCTTACCTTCGAATATCAGATGTTTAATTACAGGGCCCGCAAGTTGTGCAAAAACTAACTTGCTGTTTAATTTCATCTGTAATGAAAGATGGCTCGACTATGACAGGTTATTTATTTACCGTAAAACTTTGTCAATCAAAATACAAAGCTTTGCAGTCTATATTTGCCGAAATTGAGGGAAAAACAGGATGGAACGTAACTTTTTTTCACGATTCCCAAATTGATTTAATCCCGCCCGAAGAACTGGACCCAAATTTTCGAAACCTGATTCTTTTTGACGATTGCCTTTTGGACAAACAAAAAAAACATCGAACGTTATTTCGCTCGAGGATGTCATTCAAACGCCGATGTTTTTTATTGCAGTCAGTCGTACTCGAGAATTCCATAACAAGTGGTCAGAGACAACGCAAATTTATTAATCCTTTTTTCCTTGGAAGAGTTAAACTTGAAACACGTTTAGGAAAATCACGTTGATCCCGACATGGAATTTTCGGACTTTAAAATGTTGTGTAGAAGAACGTGTTGGAAAAAGCCTTACGGGTTTTTATCTATTAACAAAATGTTAAAAGACGGGAGATACAAAAGTTCGTTTTTACCTTTAAAACATAAGAATGTAGACGAAACAAGAAATCGCAAAACTCAAAAGACGTTTTACAAAAAAGTTCCTTAATCGCCATTTGGGGGAAAGAGAGCAAGAAGAATCGCTACAAGAATTTTTTTAACCGATAGTAAGCACCCTGAAACCGAGACCGGTCCTCGGTGCAGCCACGCAAACTACGCCGATTAAAAACACTCTAGCCACGCAAACTACCCCGATTAAAAACACTCTAGCCACGCAAACTACCCTTTGAGTAGTTGATTTCAAATCTTTGAGTTGATCTTTGAGTTGATTTCAAATCTTTGATTTGAATCGTGGATTTTGGCAAGTGCGCTTGACGCCACAGGCATCCATAGCCGCCACTATCACTACTCCCATAGGGAAATTTGCTCCCCTTATGATGAATATGGGAATGAAGAACGCCCCATTTTGCCTCCAAAAGCTAATGGATAATGTCACTCGTGGCATTTAGGAGTATGTCACCCCTTTTCAGGATGACACTGCTGTTGGTGCCGAAACGTGGCCACAGCATCTCGATAATGTCTTGAATTTTCTCTCGGCTGTCAAGAAAGCCGGGCTCACTATTAACGCAGGTAAGTCGCAGGTTGCTTGCAGCAAAGCCACCTTTTTAGGTCATGAGGTTGGCAATGGATCACGCACACCCTCTGAGGTTAAGGTCCTTGCTGTGGAAAAATTTGCACGCCCCGAAACCAAGAAAGATGTCCGTTCCTTTCTAGGTCTCGTTGGTGATTGTCAAATATATATTAACCATTATTCTGAAATCTGTGCTTGTCTTACAGACTCCTTGAAAAAGGAAGCACCAGATCCCGTTTTGGTGGAATGAGTCCAAACAAACAGCGTTTGACTCTTTGAAAAATGCCTTAGTGACGTTTCCCGTGCTAAGAGCCCCCGACTTCAGTCAAACTTTTATTTTACAGTACGACTGTTCCGAACGTGGCATGGGCTGCGTTTTGTCCCAAGTGTTGGATGAAGACGAACACCCCTGTATGTAAGTTTCGCGCAAACTTACAGCTAGGGAGCAGAATATGTCACGACTGAAGAAGAATGTGCGTGTTTGATCTGGTCTGTTGCTAAATTACGGCTCTACATTTATGTGACAAAATTTATCATCGAATCAGATCATAACCCATTACATTGGCTCAAGAAAATGTCTGGCAAAAATCCCAGATTGCTTAGGTGGAGCCTTACCCTACAAGACTACAGTTCGTTATGAACCTGGAAAGAAACACGTCGATGCCGACAGACTTAGCCGATATTTTGTTTAAACAGTAAACTTGTTCAAACACTTTTGTTTTCAGTAAAAATATACTGAAAATTAATTTTTGTCTCTAATTATGACATTTTGGTCTGTTGGAAGCTCATCCTTAAGCAACTTCCAGTTAATCCCTGTTTTGGACTTTTATACCTAAATTTTAAGTGCCAATGTTTTATTCTTTTTCTCATTATCAACGCCTTCCTTTGTGGAAGGATAATTACAAAGATTTTAACGAAACAGTAATAATATTCATTAGGAGTATTCTACGAGGGTTGCAACTTGTTCCCGGTTGGCCCTTCTTTAAGTTTTATACGAAATGGTTTTCTTTATACAAAAAAAAAAACCTGGGAGATAAAGGATAGCCCTGTTTAGAAGGTGGTTGCGTTTTTATCCACAAACCTCCCAGTGTTGTATTTTTATGTCTTAAGTTGTTTGGTAACCTTAAACCATTCTAGTGGGAGTAGTTTAACAGTAAATAGCGCTGGTTGTTTACGGCGTACCCATAGTATTCAATTTTCTTAACCCTATCGCAGGCTAGGTTTATTGCAATGCTTCCGTTGGTTTTGATCGCAGCTTTCTGGGATAATAAAAAAGCTAGACTTGAGGAAAGGCAGAACGGCTAGGGACATATTACCAGAGCAATGGACGCCCTCATTTACTTATTATAACGAAACAACAAAATTAACTTGTAATTTCTAGTGTGTTTCTTGATTTAAATGTCTTTTGCCCCGTTTTCTGAATACTTGTACGATTTTCCTGCACGAAGCAGCGCAGACAGTATTTAGTTAATGGCAGCAAAAATAGTGTTCTTAATTTTTGTATTTTAACTTTGCTTTAAAATTAATTGATCCACAAAAACTTTAGTCCCCAAAAAATATAAAACGGCGATTTAAATTTTCGCTAAACCAGTGTTCCTTTTAAACTTTGTAAAACGATCCATGGGATAGGAATAAGTATCCCCTGAAAGTGTATTTCCTCAAACTGGAAAGGTATTTTCTCACCAAAGGTGTATTTCCTCAAAACTTGATGCATTTATACCGCGTATTCTTGCAATTTTGATTACAGTGCTTGGCAGTTGAAGTTTTTGCATACCTTGTGTGCACTAACCTTTCTGTTTTAGCTTCTATTGTGAAGTTCAACAAGAACCCCAAATAGAATCTCCTTGGTGGGGAGCTGTAAAGAAGGCAGGGTTCTTCACTCGATTTGAGAGGCGACCTCGACTATCAAAAACCTGAGGGTAAAAATCGTGTACGGCAACGAACAGTTTTTTTTTCTTGGCGCTT
The DNA here is from genome assembly GCA_023313725.1 of Lithobius niger. Lineage (NCBI taxonomy): Eukaryota > Metazoa > Arthropoda > Chilopoda > Lithobiomorpha > Lithobiidae > Lithobius > Lithobius niger. The sequence continues at coordinate 11,585 of JAHWFP010218716.1, forward strand.
CGGTGTCATGAAAACTCCAAACTTCAACAACCTGTAACTCCCTGAAAAATTGACCAATTCGTCTCAACTTTGAAGCTCTTATAGCCACGAACTTTATCTGTATTCCCTCGGAAACAGAACATCAAAATTCCATCTACAAGTCACTCTACAGCATTTTGAAAAACGCACGAAACCGATGCCATAAGTCACGTAGCGCACGAGACACCATTTTTCATAACATGTAGAAATTGTATTTATTTTCTATGTTTCACTTAGGCATAAAGCCAAAGACATTATATTAGTGTTTGATAGGAGGGGCTTCCTCTACGATGGTACTTAACCTCATTTTAAATGTACAGACACTTTGTTTTGATATTTCTTAAGTAGATTTAAGGTGATGATTTTGAATATATTTGAGAAATGTCCGACATCCAAAACCAATTACTGCGGCTGCAAATAATGTTAAACTATTTAAAATGCGTTTTAGCATTTGCTGGTAAGTTTAAACTTTTATTTTATAATAATCTATTAACGTAATCTTTTGCCATCACCACTATTGGAGCTTAGGCAACATTAACTTACGTTTTTTTTTAGTAGTTGTTCCTTGCAAATCGACTTGGCTAGCAACTCCCAAAGTAAAAACTGGCTTCCTACTATTAAAAACCGAATTTAATGAGATCTTTCCTTCAATAGTTGCGATGCATAACATCTTGGTTCAATATGAAAACAATCAATTCCAAACAATGAGTATAACTCAGCTGGCCTATCTCTATCACTCAGTTCCATAGTTGTTCCTTCAAACGGCCTCCCAAGCAAAAAGCCTTTGCTCTGCTGACTTTTCCATTGTTCTCCATGCCCTCCACCAATCAGACCCACCCCGTAGCTCTCCTCGACGTCCGCAGTTTGGACGCGAGAATCCTCCCTGTTTGTATATAAAGCCCCCAGCTCCCCTCAATCCTTAGCACATGCTCAACAGATCTCAAAGCCAGAGGTAGCTACGCCAGTTGGTAAAGGAGATGTCCCGTACGAATGTTGCCATGCCGGGCAAAGGTAGTGGTTCGTATTAGACTAGTGTTAGTTTAGAAAATTTAATTTTGGAAACCCCATTCGAAATTTTAGTTTTAAACCAAACCTAACCTTAGCTTTGAGAATTATGGGTTGTGACGCCATTATCGACATTCTTGGTCCCCTACCCCCATAACGTCAGGGTTCACGGTCCCTTCCTGAAAACCAGCCTTATTTTCCGTGTTTATATTATGAACTTAATCTAAACACTAAATCTGAATAGAAGACTTATCTGCTGAAGCCGCGACTTCAATGGTGGATTCCCAAATAATATGGATCTAACAGATTTGTAGATTTGATCTTAGGTCGGACTTAAGAAACATAGTCTTGGACTATTTTGTGTAATTCCCACGGTTTGCACTTAATAGTTTCATTGCATGTAATTCCCACGGTTTGCATGTAATAACGGGTTCCCGAGGTTCCACAAAACATTTTCTAATCGAAATTGTAATTTTTCTTTACATCGTGACGTGAAGCTTAAGTTGAATTTAATGTAAATTCTTGTTGATTTTTATTGTAAAATCGTCGTGCTTTAATTTAAAATCCTTTTCTTGTAACGCTAGTTGAATCGAGTGTAATTGTTGTTAATATTTCTGCCTTTTAATAAATCAAGAGTTTGTAAAATGCCTGTTTTTGTGCTAGTAAGATTAATTGCTAGAGTTAGATTATTTAAGAAAATCACTTAATAAATAAACTCAGGGCTGCAATACCCCCCTTTAACGTTGTCTAATTAGCCTACAGTTAGGACAAATGACTCTCTGTTACCCATACTGGACCAGTAGTACATGTATGCTGTTTCCTGAAAAGTAAAAACCGCCACCGCAACTAGAAAGTTAAAGGTTAAAACCACATTGCTGTCGGCGAGGCTACAAGCATCTCGACAATCGTAGTTTCGGCCGCTACTATGGTTGGAATCCAGGTATCCTCTCCAATACTGTTTTTTTCGGCAAGCCTACATTACACGCCCCCACACAGAGGATTTTATTCAGGGTTCCTTTGAACTCCGAATAAAAGCTAAAACAGAAGGGTTAGTGCGCACAAGATATGCAAAAAACAAGACTGCCAAGCTATGTAGCAAATAACACAAAATGAAGTCCATATTAAGTGCTATTATCTGGAGATATCCATTTCAAAGTTACATTCATTCTATCCAGAATGAGATTTCAGGGTTTCATTATTTTAGAAAAATGAAATTGCAATGTTTGGAATACTTACTTCTACCCCAGTATCCTTTTTACAAAATAAAAATGACACTGTTTACAAAAATATTAACTTCGCCGTTTGTGTTTTTGCGGGACTAACGTTTTTGTGGCTTAGAAAATTTTTAAGTAAAAAAAAATTTTAAAGTTACAAGTTAAGAAGAAAACTAGTTTTGCAACAATTAACTAAATGCTGTCCGTGCTGCTTCGAGTAGGAAAATCGTACAAGCATTCAGAAAATTGGGCTGAATGCATTTAAATTCAAAGTAGCACTATTTTCGATTAGAAAATTACAAGGTTATGTTTTTGTAAAAGAAAGCTGTCAAATGAGGCATCCCGCTATTTAATGTTCATACGAGTCCGGATTATGTCAAATTGCAGCGTCTTTTTTAACCATGTGACTGCCAAAAACACCTCGCCGTTCATCCTTAACCTAGGTTGCGATAACTGTTAGAAAATGATATTCTGTGAACGCATAGAAGAATACCGGCTCTATTTAACAGTAACTAATACCACTGGAATGGTTTTAAGGTTACCAAACAACTTGTTTACAATTTGAAATTCAAAACACTGAAGGGTTGGAGGTATAACCCATAACTTAAAACATAAAAATGCAACGCTGGAGGGTTTTATGGATAATAATAACACAGCAACCTTTTAACGACAGAGTTAACCTTTTGCACTCAGAGATGAGACAGACATTTTTTTAAAGAAAGACATTTTGTAAAAACTTAAAGAGGAGTTAGCCAGGAACCACTAGACTCCCATATAATGTTCATAATAAACATTAATAACGTGCCGTTCAGGCATTACAAACTTTCTTCCACACAGGAAGAGGCAGAAAAATTTATACGAAAAGAAAGCATAGGCACTTAAAATTGAGGTGTGATCAACCGTCCACAGTTATGTTTCGAAGTTTTCCTTTGAATCTTCCACAAAGATCAAACCGTCAGTTTAGATTAAAATTACATTAAGCTAAACAAGAAAGAGTTTTGGTTTTTAGTAAGAGAACCTCTCTGACGTTATGGGGGTGAGGGACCAGAAATGCCGATGGCGTCACCTCCCATAATTTTCTCAAGCTAGAGTTTAAGTTAAGTTTGAACTATGAATTTAGAATTAGGGGTCCTAAATTAAACTTTCAAAAGCTAAGCTGTAAACATACGAACCACTACCATTTTGCCCTGCATGGCATCCTCGGACGTGACGTCTCCACTCCCGACTGGCGTGACCCTTCTAGCCTTGAGATCTGTGAGCTGTGCTGAATGAGCTGTAGAGGGAAGGCAATTAAGGCTTTTTATGCTGGAGCTGCGGATTTTGGTTGCAAAAGCGCGGACGCCGAGGAGAGCTGCGGGGGTCTGATTGGTGGAGGGCCAAGAGAACAATGGAAAAGTCGGCAGAGCAAAGGGTTTTGGTGCAGAGCCGTTTGAAGGAGTAGGGCCATGTAAAGATAGGCCAAATTGAGTTTTAGCTCAAATGAACTTTGGGAAAGGCCTTTACATTAAAATATGGACTATGGATCGAATATTTACATTAGTGCTTTGTGAAATGGCTCTTGTTAAAGCTTAGTAGTGAGGCTTGGGTAATGAATAAATCACTACTATTTAGGGATCGACAGGGTAACAAAAAACCGAGTCCGAGCCGAGTCTGAGTAATTATGAATACCCACCGGGCCGAGTCCGGGTAGTAAAACCGGGTCGTAGATTTTAAATTTTTGCTTTTATGTTTAATATGCAGCTTTTTTTACTTTGGTTTCGTTCTTTTTTTTTTTTTCTTTGCTTTCACTCATTTTCATTTTGCTTTCGTCCAGTTTTGTATTGCACATAGTATAACAATGAACGAAAGCAAATAAAAGGACGAAACCAACTTTAAAAAACTGTAAAATACCAGCAATTTTTTCTTCCAAATTTTTTAATTATAAACTTGACGTTATTAAATAAAGTGAAGTCAAAAATTAAATTAAATTGGAAGATCACGTTCACTCATTGGCCTGTTGGGACCATGTGACTGATTTGGCGGGCTCTCATTGGCTGACGGGCGATTTCACAATGGCTGCCATGGCGCGCTTTGGATTTCACATGAGCGCTCATGTTCAGTTTGTTGTAGAAAATTACGAGAAAGATGATGTTTCACAACATTAAAAATTTAAAACAGCAGCTGCGATGTACAACTAAAACGAAAAGGAGACTATAAACCTTCACACTATCGCATATCAGGTGGGAACAACGATTTTTAGCCTAACTATCGCCAACTTACGGACGCGTTTTCTCAACATGCAGAGTTTCAATTTTATTCGTTTACATGATTCGAGCCCGTAATTTAAAAAAATTGGTTCTCCGAAACCATTAAAGCAATTTAACTGATTTGTTCTGTGCACATTAATGAATATCTATTGCGTGTAAGTAGTTGTAGGGGGATCCAGAAGGTATAAATGAAACTATGAAAATGAAAATAATTTGTTCAACAAATAATGATTACCCTGTTTGTACTCGGTCGAATTTTTACCGAGTCCGAGCCGGGTCAAAAATAGCATTACCCGGTACCGAGTCGGGTATTTACCCGTACTCGGTCGAACCCTACTACTATTAAATTTTACAAGCTTTAACTGTAAACTGCAGTGTTATACACCACAACTAGGTTGGGGGGGGGGAGTTTTAATGTACAGACTGTCTATGGATTGGCTTTGGGAACAGATCTTTGTAAGATATATGGTTTTAATTGAAGGAAAAGCTAGTGGCAACATTTGGATGGTCACAGTCGGAGTTTTAAAGCAAAACTATTTACATTAAAATTTGTGTCCGTGAGAATGCCTATATCGAAATATTTCGGACTAATGGTAGCATTTCTGGGGGCAAAAGAATATATAAAAAGATTAAATAGACTAGCTTAGGTAAATGCTACAACGCATTAATTAAGTTGGATGTTTAACTGCCAAAGCAGAAAGACGGAGTTTAGATCTTAGGTGGACATTTTCTATAACATTGGCGATCCATCAACTACAAATAAAAAATATCGTCTAAGTGTCTGTATCCACATTTATGTGAGGTTAAGTACCAATTAAGGGAGCCCCTCGTAATTCACAACTAAGCTAGTGTTGTGGGCTTTTTGCCCAAAAGGAATAATGAAAGTAGATTACAAATGTACAACGAGTTTCTACAATGGCGGCCGGAAGTGATGAGTGCTACGGTTGGTTTTAAGAGATTTTCAAATGTAGATTGTGGATCTTCTAGATGGAATTTTAAAGTTCTATTTTCCCCAGCCTGTAGCTGAAGACTGTGGCTATTAAATGGTTCCTAGTTTAGCCGTTTCAGTCCATTATTGAGAAAACGGCGGAGGGGAGAAGACCGAGGTCTTTAGCGTTCGAGAAAAAAAAATTGTTCGTCAGGAAAACGAAGGTTTTTTTTTTTTGGCAGCCTGTCATTACAGTGGCCAAATTGCTACTGATCACGTTAATCGTGCTGGCCGTGTCTTGAAGACAAGTTATGGGTTGGTTTCCTAGTTTACACTTGAAGGTGCTAGATTTCAACACACTTCGGACATTTGTTCCTACGCAACAAGCATTTGACTCTTCAATTTTAGAGTTACGCTCCGGGCATTCATTACGGAAATGTTGGAGGAGTTGCAAATGTAGCAACGCCTAACTCTGTTATTATTAGGGTTAGCTTTTAAACTAGCACTATCGCTACTGGCAGAGTCCCCACTAGGGTCGTCTGCTTTGAGCTCGGCAGAACCAGCTGGTTTTGCTGCCGTTGTGTGGCGTCTACTTCCACCACGTTGGTTTGAAAAAGCTTGACTAGACTGGCCAGCACTAGGCTGCGTCTTGGCATTACGGGAAGCAGCTTCGGTTGCGATCTGCTTATTTCTAGTAGTGAACTCGTCACATAACGTGGCCGCTTCGTCCAGGGTTCCTGTCTTAATTTGATCATGTAACTATCTCCTGAGCTGGGTGGGACAGGCGTTGTAGAACTGCTATAAAAGCATTAAGTTGACTAGGCTGTCAAAATTACCGTTAACTTTAAGTAAAGCTAACCACCTGGAAAACAAGAGTTTCCTATTCAAAGGCGTGATCGTGATACTGCTGATCAGGATCGTTTTCTAACGAACGAAATTGCGTTTGTAAGGACTCTTTAGTCTGTACGAATCTGGCAAGCAATTTACTTTTGACTACTTAGTAGTCCTGCATTTCAGTGTCTGAAAGCTGGTCACAAACTTTAACCAAAATTTTACCTATGAGGGGTAAAAGTCCTGTAGTCCATTGGTCTTTTGGAATTTTTGGACTCAGCATTGTGCGTTCAAAAATCTTTGCTTGGCGGCCTCTAGCATATCTCATGTGCACTTACCCTGTTTTGTACAATCACTGTACGGTCAGTCTAGTCCTTCCAGTCTCTACCGTAGCACACAGAAGCCTTGCACTGAATCTTGTATAGAACGTCCTGGGGCGGTGTACTGCACTGTGGCTTACGTTGGGGCACTCAAGGTCCACTGAACTATTGTGACGGAGCTCCTCTCCCTTGGCGGGTAGATCCTCCTCACATGAACTGGTTTGGCTGGGACATCACTGGCTGGTGGACATCTCAGTTACTGAAGCGGCAATCTCTGCTTCCTGCTGCCGGCAGTTGTTGAGGCTGCTTGGCGATGTTTGTACTGATAGTGAAGGCAGTATTGGCATCTGCTTCGTGACTATATTTAATGGAGTCACAGACGTCTGGTGTTGAAGAGGCTTTCTTCTCACAGGAGTTTACAAATTTGGCATAGTATCATGGCAGGGGGGAAACGCTTGAAGGGATCCAGCACCTGTTCATCCCACCAAATTGTAACGGCGGACACTACGACGGCTGAGGTGCTTATAACGCCCCCGACATCTTTGGTTGACAGTGACGCTTAGTATCAAGTTGCTGGTGTTTACTACGACTTTTTACGTGAATAAAGCACAGTTTGGGTTACAGTCACGGCATGGGGAATGAAGCGTTGGTGTCCTAAACTATAGGCCTATCCTTAAATACTATCTGGTTTGCATTGCCACCAAAGTGGAAATTAGTTAAATATTTAACCGGAGTTTAAAGATAAAAATGGGCTACATATTATTTTAACACTCAAAAACAAATAATCAGCTAGGGAATGAACCTGAAGTATAAAACTCTTGGTTTTATTTTAACATCAGAAATATAAAAGGGCACTTTATATTTATGTTCACTAGAATAGCTTGGCGTCCACTTATTAATCAGACATACTACGTCAGCAACTTAACCCTATTTAGGAACTAGATTTGGTTGAGCTGGGGGAGCGCCGTTAACTCCGTTCGGAGCCGGATTAACGTTAACATTGATAGCTTGTAGCCTTGCTAGTTCAAGCTGTTTCTCGAGTTTAACTAACTCTTGGACCATAGAACGATTTCTAATTGAGGCCTATTGGTCTTTATCTTTTTCACTGATTATGGCTTCTTGGTCTCGAATGTGAGCCTCTTGATCTTTAAGGGCCAGTTCATGGGCTCGACGTTTATCAGCGTCGGCCATCTCTAGGACTTTTAATCTAATTTCTTCAGCTTTTAAAGCTAGCTCATGCTCTTTGGCTGCTAATTCCTTTTTCTGGAGAATAGTAACTTCTCTTTGCTCTATTGCATTAGCTAATTCATCGTAAAGGTTATTTAAATCTAAACGGTTATCGTCATATGCATTTTTCAGTACTTCGACTGTTTCATGCCTTGTCTCCGTTACTGTGAGACCTAATTTGGTACAGGCTTTCTTGAGGTCCTTGTACTGGATATCTTTAATAATATCGTCAAGTTCCATGTTTTCAGACATTTTTAACGTGAAATGGGTTCAAAATAAAGCCTTTATATTTAAACCAAAATTAAATGCAGCCGCATAATAATTTGAACGTTAAGTTTGATCAGAGCGAATTAATTAAAAAACTTCTCTCTCAAATCCAGTAAGTTTACACATAAAAATACACTGTAAATGACCCCTAGCACTCTAGTATATAAATAGCTAAAATACATAAACGCTTCTAACTACAACACTAGGCTTGGCGGCCTCTAGCATATCTCATGTGCACTTACCCTATTTTGTACAATTGCTGTACGGTCAGTCTAGTCCTTCCAATCTCCACCGTAGCACACATAAGCCTTGCACTGAATCTTGTATAGAACGTCCTGTGGCGGTCTACTGCACTGTGGCTTACGTTGGGGCACTCACGGTCCACTGAACTGGTGTGACGGAGCTCCTCTCCCTTGGCTGGGACATCACTGGCTGGTGGACATCTCAGTTACTGAAGCGGCAATCTCTGCTTCCTGCTGCCGGCAGTTGTTGAGGCTGCTTGGCGGTGTTTGTACTGATAGTAAAGGCAGTACTGGCATCTGCTTCGTGACTATATTTAATGGAGTCGCAGACGTCTGGTGTTGAAGAGGCTTTCTTCTCACAGGAGTTTACAAATTTGGCATACTATCATGGCAGGGGGGAAACGCTTGAAGGGAACAGCACCTGTTCATCCCACCAAATTGTAACGGCGGACGCTACGACGGCTGAGGTGCTTGTAACGCCCCGGACATCTTTGGTTGACAATGACGCTTAGTATCAAGCTGCTGGTGTTTACTACGACTTTTTACGTGAATAAAGCACAGTTTGGGTTACAGTCACGGCATGTGGAATGAAGCGTCGGCGTCCTAAACTATAGGCCTTACCTTAAATACTATCTGGTTTGCATTGCCACCAAAGTGGAAATTAGTTAAATGTTTAACCGGAGTTTTAAGATAAAAATGGGCTACATATTACTTTAACACTCAAAAACAAATAATCAGCTAGGGAACGAACCTGAAGTATAAAACTCGGTTTTATTTTAACATCAGAAATATAAAAGGGCACTTTATATTTATGTTCACTAGAATAGCTTTGCGAAAATAGAAAAGCAACGAGTCAGAATTTACAATAAGTAATTCACATTTTCAAACAAGAACAGCGTTTTTGGTGTTCTTAAAAACAACTACGATTTTCATTTATAAAAAGAAGTTCTTGGGCTCCCAACTAGGGTTTACCTGCTAATTGAACCGCGTCCGCAAGTTACAATTTTTCCAACAGTTATGTTTCACGCATGATCAAACCGTCCACAGTTTTTTTTTAACGAGTCCATGAAGATCAAATCGTCATGTTTGTTTAGATTGAAGTTTTAAAATAAACAAGAAAGTTGGTTTTTAGGAAGAGAACCACTCTGACGTTACGGAAGGCAGGGGGGCAGAAATGCTGATGGCTTAGCCAACCATAAATTATTCTCAAACTAGAAGTTAGTTATGTTTTAAACTATAAATTTAGAATGGGGGTCCTAAAGTTAAATTTTCAAAAGCTAAACTAATAACATACGAACCACTACCATTTTGCCCGGCATGGCAACCTTCGGACATGACATCTCCACTCCCGACAGGCCTGACCCTTCTAGCTTGAGATCTGTGAGCTGTGCTAAGTAGGGAGGGCTACTGGGGCTTTTTGTGCTGGAGAGGAGGATTCTGGCGACCAAAGCGCGGACGCCAAGGAGAGCTACGCCTCTCTGATTGACTGAGGGCCAGGGGAACGATGGAAAGTGGGAGGTGAAGTCGGTTTGGCACAGGGTTTGGGTGCAGAGCCGTTTGAAGGAACAGGGACTTGTAGAGAAGGGCCAGATTGAGTTTAACTCAGCTTAACATTCGGAAAAGACCCTTGAATTAAAAGATTGACTGTAGGTTTCGTATTTACATGAATATTAAATGGAGTGCTTTAAACTAAAGCTTCGTAGGCTGGCTAATGCAATGTATAATGCATAAATGTATAAATGTATAAATGCATAAATGCATAATGTATAATGCATAAATGTATAAATGTATAAATGTATAATGCATAAATGTATAAATGCAATGCACTGCTGCTAAATTAAACAAGCTTTAATTGAAAACTGCGATGTTACATATCACAACTATAGAAGGATGCAGGGGGGGGGGTGTATAGCACAGAATAACTTTGGGATTGCAGGAGTATACAGATCTTTTCATTAGATGGTTTTAATTGAAGGAAAGCTAGGTAATTTGCATTCGGATGGTCACAGTTGTAAACGAGTGCCACCGAAAAACGCTATTTTTTCGAAGCTTGAAATTTTTTTTCTGTGGAGCACCCAAATGCCTCGTTTGGGGCAATCTCGCCGTTTTTGCAATAGTGGTCTAAATCGGTCCAAATTTTAAACATCAATAGCCTGCCCGAATACAAGCCTCTTGGGAAGCCCAAATCCGGACTTTCCATCTAGAAGACTCTCAAATCTACAGTTGAAGATCGACCTAAACCAACAGCAGCGCTCCTTCATCATGGCCGCCATTATTAAAACCTGTATTTATGTATTTTGATTTTATCACTCCTATTTTCGGGCATAAAGCCCACAAACACTAGCTTAGTTGCATTTTAGGAGGAGCTTCCTCTGCGAAGGTACTAAACCTCAATCTCATGTATTCTCAACTATTCTTGAAGTGTGATATTTTTTATTGTGTTTGAACGATCGCAACTACTATGAAAAATTTCCACTTAGGTCAAACATAGTCCTTTAACTTTAAAGTTGAAACCTCCAATTTAACTTCATGCGTTTTAGCATACAACTAAGCTAGACTATTTATTCATTTATTTAGCCTTTTATAATAATCTTTTGCCCCCAGAAACGCTACCATTAGTCCAAGTAATTAGACATCGGCATTCTACCGGACACGAATTTTTAGTGTATATATGTTTGTATTAGTTCTCCTCTCAGCCCGACTGTGACCACCCAAACATTATTACCGACTTATCCTACTATTAAAACTAAAAGATGTTTATAAAAGATCTGTTTCCAAGCAATTCCGTAAGTCAAACTGTGCAAAAACTCCAAATCCTCAATTTCACCCCCCTCCCCAGCCAAAACTAGTTGTGGTGTATAACACTGCAGATTACATTCAAAGCTTATTAAATTTCATAGTAATGCTTTCTGCATTACCCAAAGCCATGTATTAAGCTTTAACCAGAGCCTATTCACGTTGCAAAGATGTAAATATGAATTCCATAGCCAATAATTCAAAATAAAGGCCTATTTCCCAAAGTTCAATTGAATAAAACTCAAACAGGCCTGTCTTTTCCATCCCTACTCCTTCAAACGGCTCTGCACCCAGTTCCTTTGTTCATCCGACTTCTCCTCCCACTTTCTATTGTTCTCAAGGCCCTCAGCCAACCAGACCCCCGTAGCTCTCCTGCCCGTCCGCGCAAACTTCCGGTTATGTGTATAAAACCCCAGCCTCAGAACGCAATCGTTAGCACAGATCACAGATCTCTCAAGCTAGAAGGATCACGCCAGTCGGGAGTGGAGACGCCATGTCCGTGGGATGCCATGCCGGGCAAAATGGCAGTGGTTCGTATGTTTGTAGTTAACTTTTGAAAATTTAATTTAGGACCCCCCAAGTCTAAATTCTAGTTTAAACTTTAACTTAAACTCTCTAGCTTAGAGGATATTATGGTGATGACGCCTGTAGCGGCATCTTAGGTTCTCTCGCCCCATAACTTCAGAGTGGTTCTCTTACTAAAATCGAAAATGTTTCCTTATTTGTTTTAAACATTAATTCAAATAACTGACGGTTTGATCTTTGTGTGGGATTCATTGTTTATTCACTCCAGACGGACTTTATATGTAGCCGAGGCTTTTATAATTTGAGGAGTTGACTTGTAAACAGCAACTCTGGGAGGTTTAAGGCTCTGTTTTATCATTTAGAAACAAAACTGGGAAACGGTTGATCTTTCATGCGTGTTTGAAACATACTGTTTGATAGACTGTAACCAGCCTGGGCTGTTCAGTCTTGCGGACGACTCAAGTGAGCGTTCAGTATTGCTTTTTCTATTCGAAAAATTAATTGTTGTTATTCTGAAACACAAACGTCGTTTTAGTCTAAACTTGTAAACTTGTGAAACCGAATTACATGTTGTAAATTCAAACTTTGTGCTTTTAAATAAGTTTATTTCAAAAGCTTTCGTGCAAACTCAAATGTAAAGTGTGATTTTCATTCCCTGTTGTTATTATAAAAACCAGGAGTTTTTAACTTTAGTTCGTTTGCTAGTTGATTAACTGTTTAAGTGTAAAATAAATATGTAGACCATTTTTAGTTTTAGCTCTTGATAAACGGGTAAATTCCATCACTGGTGGCAGTGAAATACCAGCAGTATTAAGGTTAGGCCCCTTTAATTTAGGACCCGACGCTCCATCCCCCATGCTGGGACTGTAGCCCATGCTGTGCTTATGCCGTAAAAGTCGCAATAATCACCGCAACACCTTAAGCTGAATCTCCGTGTCAAACCAGGAAACCGGGGGCGTTACAAGCACCTCAGCCGTCGTAGCGTTCGCTGTTACAACTGGTGGCAGCGGTGGATGAACAGGTGCTGTTCCCGTCAAGCGTTTCCCCCCTGCCATGCTACAAACCCGAAAACCTAGAAGGATGCAAGCCACTTCCAACTAGATGTCTGTGGTCACGACAACACGGCCACGAAGTAGATGCCTGTGACTACGTTACACAAAATCACGAAGCAGATGGTACTAAAGTTATAAAATAGTACAACCACCGCCCAGCAGCTCCAACAACTGCCGGTGCCAGGAAGCAACAGCTGCCGCTTCCAGTAGACGTCCACCCGCCGTGAGATGCCTCTACCCCAACGATGCTGTAGGAGAAACCGTCTTCAACAAGAATCAGGTGCTCCGTTCAGCCAAGCCGTGGATTTTGCGTGTGCCCACCAAGGTCCCAGTGGATTAGACCGCCAAAGACGTTCGACTCCAAGCTTCAGTTCCGGACTTCCCGTGCTGCGATGGAGACCGGAAGGACAGACTGACCGTACAGCGATTGTACAAAAATAGGGTGAGTGTACATGAGATATGCTTAGAGGCCGCCAAGCCGAGTGTTGTAGTTGATAGCATCTATGCAATTTAGCTATTCATATACCAGAGTGCTGGAGGTTCTTGAGAGTGTATTTTTTTTTGTATTGACTTACTGGATTTGGGAGAGAAGTTTTTTAATTAATTCTTAACTTAACGTTAAATTTATGCGGCTGCATTTAATTTTTGTTTCATTTATAAAGGCTTTATTTTGAAACCACGTTAAATGTAAAAATGTCCGAAATGGATCAACTCGAAGAAATCATTCGTGATTTACAAAACAAAGACCTAAAAAAGGCTTGTTTAAACTTAGGTTTTACAGTCAGCGAATCTAGAGCTGAATCACAAAAAATCTTACGAGCAGCCCTCGAGGATGGCAAATTAGACTTAAACGAACTCTCTGATTCATTAGCAAGCGCTATTGAAAAGAGAGAAGCTATCCTTTTAACAAAAAAAGAATTAGCCGTTAAGGAAAACGAACTTTTTCTGAAAGCAGAAGAATTAAAGTTAAGAGCCTTAGAAGTGGCGGATGCAGATAAACGCCGGGCTCATGAATTAACCCTTAAAGACAGGGAAGCCGCTCTTAAAGCCCAAGAAAGGGACAAAGAAGCCCAAATTAACGATCGTGCTAGTGCAATGGAACTAGCCAAGTTAGATAAGCAGCTAGAATTAGCAAAGCTAAACGCTGCGACCTTAAGTCTTAACCCTGCTCCAAACGGAGCTAACGACGTTCCCCCAGCTCCCCCAGATGCAGTTACAAGACATGGTAAAGTTGCGGACGTAGTTCGTCTCGTCAACAACTGGACGCCTAAAACTGAAATTAACAGTTTTCTTAAGATTTTTGAGCGCACGATGACTAGTCAAAAGATCCCTAGAGATCAATGGGTCACGGGACTCCAACCCCTCGTCGGTGAGGTTTTCATTAAAGTTTGCGATCAGCTTGCAGATGCTGAAATGCAAGACTACGATTTAGTTAAAAATAAATTGCTTGCCCGTTTTGTCCAGACAAAAGAGTCAGTACAAACGCAGTTTCGCTCTCTAGAGAAAGAAGTAGACCAGCAATTTTTCGACTACGCGTTTGAATTAGAAACGTTGTTCACTCGTTAGTTAGCTTTAGCTAAGGTTAACCGGGACTATGACAAACTTGTCAATTTAATGCTTTTAGAGCAATTTTATAAATCTTGCCCTACCCAACTTAGGAAATGGATCCCGTATCAAATTAAGTTAGGGACGTTGGCTGAAGCAGCCCAACTTTGTGACGAATTCACAACCCGCAATAAACAGATTGCTACCGAAACTGCCACTCGTGCAGCCAAAACACAGCCCAAAGCTGCACCGTCGAACCAAGGTTCTAAACCTACTGGTCAACAGCGTGGTCACAACCGTAACCACAACACGACAGCTGATCCGGTCGGATCTGTCGGTGTGAAAGCAGATAACCCAGGACGGGACCCTGCCATAAAACTTAGTGCTAGTGAAAAACTAACCCTAATCAAGATAGAGTTAGGCACTGCTACGTGTGTAATTCTCCCCAACATTTTCGTAGTGAATGCCCCGAGCTTAACTCGAAACCCCAGCAAGCAAATGCATGTTTCCCAGTTGGGAAAAATGCTAGTGAAATTCTTAAGGCTAGTACACTGTCCGGTAGCATAGGGAAAAATAAAAGTAATATTTTATGCGACTCCGGAAGCACAATTTCGCTAGTTAGCGCCAAACTCGCTAGGAATTGGCCACGCTTAAAGCGAAGGGTTCAATGTCAAACTGCCTTGTGTAGACAAGTGTTTACATTAGATCAGGTAAATCTAAGCTAAAGTTAGATGATGGCACAGTGTTAAAAACAGTAGCATGCATTACACCGGTCAACAATTCGTTCTACGATCTCGTTTTGGGCGTACCAGGACTAGATTCGCTAAGCCGACTGCGCAGACCAGTATTGGCCACGCCCCGTGCTTTTTCTTCCGTGCCAGCCAAGGTGGCTACGCCCCCCCGTCAGAAACGGCCCACGTCAATCAAAGAAACGTAAGAGCCGCCGTAAACAAACCAGCCCCGCTGAATTGGTCAAGCCCCAAACCCCCACAGTGCTTTTGCCAATCGTCGTTAAGTCCTCAAGCGCAGACGAAAGGGGTTAGGTTAGGCTCAATACTTTAGACCTAATCCGTACCACACGTTGTTTTCTTTTATTGCATCCTGAACTGCACTCGTTCACTTGCATGATTGACGCAGAAAGACTTGGATCACATACGTGCACTCTCTAGTAGAGACAGCCCCTAAGTTTCACTGCATGGCAGTTAAAACATTCATGGAAGACTTTGTTGCTATTTTGTTTTCGTCATAACTATTGCAATTATGCTCCGATTATCAATCTGTTTTCGCAGTTTGTCATGTTTGATGCTCGCGTACAACTTTGTAATTCACTTTTTTGCTGTATCTTGCGCCGTTTGGAAGATAGAATTCAGATGACCTTGAATGCTTTTTTCAAGGTCATTGAAAATATCCTTATTGACTTCTCCATATCTGCCTTACATTACAAATATGTCTTCAGAATTAACGTAGAACCATTAGATCGGCAGTTATTTACGTGTGACCAGACTTTTGCCTCACCCTGTATACTGGGCCAACCTCTTAATGGAGAGGGAGCACGGAATACAAGGTCACAAAAACATCAACATGGTCGGTATTCGTTCAACCAGATCAGCTTACAGTTTCTTAATAATATAAATCTTCAATTCAACTTATAGTTAGAGGTTCGAACCTCTAACTTTCGTTCTTGATTGATGAAAATATTAAACTCAGGAGCTTCATTTCTCGGCATGGTCCCTCGGACACTACTTAATCAGACCATGCTTCGTGTTAGGGAGGGGAACGTGGCGGCGGGGACGGCGGGGGGGGGGGGGGGCGACTCGCGCGGGAAGAATAAGCATTATAAAACCTCCACTAATCACAACTGCCGGCAACACACTGTAGAAAGTGAAACTCCGGGTGTTGATTAAACTAAAGACTGAAAAAAATTCAAAGAAAAAAAAAGAAGCCGAAGATAACCATTTACTGTTTTGTTTAGTGTTTTTGAGTTTTGGGGGGGGGGGGTTGAGGTTTAATGGCGCGTTTACAACTAGGTCATTAGTATCAACCTCAGTCACAGTGCAGTAGTCCGGTTTGTTACTGCACCGTGCATTAGAGATATTAAACAAACCTACGTTAGGTAAGAAATTTCAGAAACTGTTTTTTTCCTTCTGCTTTTCCTTTCCTCAGTTTTTTCTTCGGATTGTTTTCCTTCGACAATTTTCCTCAGATTGTTTTCCTTCGGCTGTTTTCCTAAGGTTATCTCCGACATTAAAAAAAAAATTCATGGCATATTTTTCCATTGGCAGTTTACTGTCCATTCCTTTTTCCTTGGGCTTTCGTTCTGCGGAAATCTTTTTCTTTGTTTTTTTTTCTCCCTATTGGCTGTTTTTTCCAGGTTTCTCTTCCCTAGGCTTGTCTTTCCACGTTTTTTTTTTATTCCTAAATTCAAGTTCTTGATGCATTTCTTTAAAATAAAACCGCAAAATTGACTTTCAAATCGACTTTAAAATAAAATCAATTTTAAAATTGTGGAGTAATAGAGTATTTTAAAGTCAATCGAATACTTTACAGATAGGTTTTGTCACGCATAATGATACTTTTTTCCTGAGAACTATGAACAAACCACCACATTTTCTTGGCTTATCCAGATTCCATAAATAGAGATTTGCAGTGTATGTGATTGACTGTGTTCAACAAATTTTATTTTTTCAGTTGCAATAGGAGATATAGTATTGCATTTATTTTGTGGTTATTATTATTCGTTTATTGAATTTAACAACTTCGTAATATTTAAGGATTTCACATAACCAGGCATGATTAATCGATGTAGACTTGTAGTTGCCCCTTCTGAACTGTCTAAATTTCATTGTCCACCAATACTGTACCTCGCTGTACGCTCAATAAATACTTACTTACTTACTTTATTATTATTTTTAGAGTTTATAAGGACCACAATTTTAACTTATGTACTACTAGTAACAGAGTTACGAACACCAATTTACGCCAAAGCGTTACAAATTACCTGGTAGGCTTGTGTAAAATTTACTTTATTTAGCCTGCACCTGTGGTAATCACAGCAAATCGTGAGACCAAGCCTTCGTAGCCTTTCACAGTTTCGGGGGCTTTCGTACTGTGAAAGGCTACGAAGTCTTGGTCTCACGTCTGTTCCTGAAAGGTGGACTCGAAGAGACAATATCTTGACATACCAAATCCTCCGAGGAGGGGTCAGGTTGAATCCAAGTGTATTCTTTACCCCTTCTGATTCTGTGACTCATGGACATCCTCAGAAATTGACCAAGAGTCACGTCAGGTTGGAAGTGTGACGCAACGCAACGACTTTGCACACCTTTGTCAACCCGTGGAATGCACTTACAGCCAATGTGGTCAGCGCGGGAACTGTGAACTTGTTTAAGGCTGCTGTGGACAGGTTCAACGCAGATAAACCCCACGTCTGAATTCCCCCTTTTATGCTGCTATGAGCCTATGGCTCTGCGGTTGTTTTTCGTGTATTATTATTATTATTATTATAAAACACTTTGAACTCACGGCAAAGCCGCGAACGCAACAATTGCAAAATTACTTCCAAATTTCCCAAAATTTACTACTTAGGCTACTCTACTAGTACCGTAGCCTTTTGTATTAATTCCAAATTACTTTTACTTTTTACAACGAGAGAGAGAATGTATATTCACTTAACCTTTTGAACGAACCCAGAACTCCATCAAGCTACGGACCATAATTTTTAGGCCTAAATTGAAAACACCACTGGCCTGTCCCTCAACAAACACCAAACTGAAGCGTAATAATATTGGAATTGAAAGTTACAACACTGTGTCACCCTCAACAACCCCCTGCCCAAGGTGAGTTGTTTCATTTAAATCCCACCTTAAGGCCCCGTGTGCAGTTCACCCAGATGCAAGAGGTAAACGTAAGATTTAACAACAAAATACCCTTTTATTCTTTCCTTGTTCCAAACAAACCCAAATGGGTCAATACACTTTTTAGTATTAGTGTTGTCTAATAAACCTTTCCGAACTTTAACAATTAACTAACCGTATATCACTAAATTACATTCATAACTGAAATTCATCACCAAGAAAAAGAAAAAAATATTAGGCCAGCCTAAAAATATTCACTTCAACGTAACACATTTAACAACACCAGACTCAACCGAGAAAAAGGTTTCAGCTTAGGCTACCAACCAGCAGTTCTTACATCATCGGTAAAAATGTCTACAGGTCAAAACCAGTCAACCCCAATTCGTATGCACAAATTATTACCAAAAAGCTGCAAGGGAGCCAAACTCCCCACTTAATAAATTCTACACTTCAAATTACTGGTTCCGTTTTAACTACAGACAAAATGCCCAAGACCCAACAAGTTGGGCTACCGCCGTAGTTAAGTTTGTTTTATCAAAAATGCAACAGCATTAAAAATGTAAACTGCAAACCGCATTATTTCCACATTCGGGTCGAAATTAATTCTCCCCCCAAAGTTTAAGTCGAGTCTGAAAATTAACCAAAATAACACACACAAACAAAATATACCCTAATAACCCTAACTTAGCGAAAGGTTAGACATGGCATAGCGTTATTCGTTTTTTTAATTTTCTTCCTTTGAAATGTCAGCATAGCGTATTCGTTCTTTTAATTTCTTCTTTTGAAATGTCAATACCAATTGGTTTTTTATTTCCTTTTTCCCTCCAAACCCTTGTTTGGGTAACAACCAAAACACGCCGAAGCTTCCCGAAGAACGTGGACCCAAAAGGTTTACGCAAAAATTTGAATGATACAGTTTCCCTTTCTACACAATTCTGATACTACTCACGGTTTCCTATGAATGAAGTGTTTGCCGACAAACGTTATCTTTCACCTCCACCATGAACAGCATTCGAGCATCTTGCACCTCCACCATACAGCATACGACCTTCTTTTTACTACGAAAAGGCCGGCCAACTGAAGAACCAACGACGACAAATGTCCATGCCGTTACTTGGGGTCATGTTGTCAGCTTCCCACTCACTGACCACGGAAATCGTCCCAGGAACAGCTCTGCAACGACCAACTCAACGGAAAGGATAGAACAATGCAGTCTCAGGAAGGTGTCATGTCGAAGGAAATCTTTAGCCAGCATAAACGAACCTTACTGACTTCATAATTGATGGCCATGCAAGCCAAAGGCCGATCACCAAGTGTTTTTTTTAAAACGGACGCTTGAAAACGAACAACGACATCACGTGCACCTGACGCCAGCCAGCCAACCAACGCCAGCTATGCCTCTAGCTACGATCGCCACCTATCAAGACTGTAGAAAACTAAATACTAGCTACGAACACAAAGCAACTCAATAGTGCACTACAATCAAAAATTAGCACACAAGGTTTTTTGTTTTCCCTCCCCATTTTATTTTAATAATTTTAAATTAGAAAAAGCTTACAACTCATAACAGCAAAAATCCACCAGCCAGTAGTGGATCCTGGAGGGACACTCCCATTATTGCCAATTCGGCACCGCAAGAATCCCCATCTAAAAAATCGCTACAAATTCTCCCCCACCCCATTCGAATCCCCAATCCCAACAAATCCACAACAGCTTGGCGGAGTTTATTTTGGGTCTTTCCCCTAGGGCGCAAGTTCCTCCTGAGTGGGAGATCCACCTCCTCCTCCGACTCCAATGTCTGCTCCACCCTCCTGGGAGTTTTTCCTCGAGCTCCTTGTAGGCCATCCACCAGAACAGGCGACGTCGCAACCTTCTTAGGGGCTTCCATCACTGGAAGCTGAACATCATGCTCCTGAGAGACATAACCCTTTAACTCGGATACATGATAGGTCCCTATCATCTCCTTGCCACGCCCATGATCATGCAATTTGTACGTTAACGGTGACCAAACTTCACTCACAGTATACGGGCCCTGCCAAATTGGAGCCAACTTTGCCATGAAGGTCTTAGGCATACTGGACTGAAGATGGCTTCTTTTTAACACCAAGTCACCTTCTTGGAAGATTACATCTCGGTGACGAGCGTCATAAGCCTCTTTATTTTTGGCATGTGAGGAGCGCATCAACAGATGAGCCCTTTCAACGGCTGCTCTAGTACGGCGAGCCATTTCCACAGCCCAAACTTCCTCGGAACCTTTCGCCACTGTGGCAACGTCTCCTAAGACTGGCTCCATAGGTAACCTTAATTCACGCCCGAGCATCAGAAAGGAGGGCGTGTGACCAGTGCTTTCACTGGTTGCGGATCTCAGTGCCATAGCCAGATGTGGGATATACAAGTCCCAGTCACGATGAGTTTCCTCAATGGTAGAGACAATCATGCCCTTCACCGTCTTTATAACTCTCTCGGCCAAATTAGGCTGAGGATGGTAAAACGACATGTGGACCTGTCGAACACCATACAGCCGGCAAATCCATTTCATCACTCTCAAAACAAACTGACGGCCGTTGTCAGACAAGAGTAACTTCGGTGGACCAAAGCGAGAGAATACCTCGGACACAAGTATCTTAGCAACTGACAAAGCTGCAGCATTCTTGAGCGGGAACAACTCCGGCCACTTGGTTAAACAGTCGGTCACAATCAACAGATAAACATTTCCCCTCTTGCTGCGAGGGAAGGGACCTGCCAGGTCTATACAAACGGTGTCCCAAGGTTGAGGGAGAGTTTTTAAACCACCCATTAAACCCTTGGGGAGTTTGTTTTCTCCCTTACACAACTGGCACTTGTGGCAGTGTCGAATGTAACTCGCCACGTCTCTTGACATACCTTGCCAAGTATAACATTGCTGCAGTTTCTTGAGTGTTTTGGAGACACCCAGATGACCTCCTAAAACTGAGTCATGGTACACCGCTATCATTCTCCTACGGAGAGTATTTGGCACCAAGATATAAAATCTAGTATCACCATGATCTTCTTTGACCAGACGACCTACCAGGCCATCTCGTACCTCAAGACTAGGCACGATTCTCTTCAATCGTCGCCCAAACTTGCCAGGCGGAATCCGTTCTCCCAGCTGAAATATACCAAACAAAGCAGCTAATTCTGGTTCAGCCTGTTGTGCTACCCTAATCTCTTCCAAACCAGGCATGACCACACCCTTAATGAGAGCTGCTACCACCGCCCTAGACTCTTCAAAGTTAGGGGAGCGAGACAGTGCATCAGCCACGGAGTTACTTTTCCCAGGGTGGTGGTAGACAATGGTGAAGTCGCAGGGTTGCAACCGCATGACTCACCTTGCCAACCGACCTGTGGGATCCTTTGCAGTAGTAATCCACTGCAGGCTTTTCTGATCAGAATAGACAGTGAAATGGCCCAACTCCAGGTAGGGACGGAACTTCTCAACCACCACAGGATCGCAAGAAGTTCCCTCTAAACTGTGGAGTAGTTTTTCTCAGCAGCGCTCAACGCCCGGCTGGCATACTGAATAGTCCTCATGCCCTCTTTACCACTGGGGTCCTTCTGAAACAGGACCGCACCTAGACCCACGGCGCTCGCATCAGTATGCAGCACGAAATGCCAGTCGAAGTTAGGTGCCTGGACCACCGGAGCTGAACACAAGCGATCCTTAAGGTGTCTGAATGCATCTTCGCATTCGGTAGTCCATTCCCAACGGCGACCCAAGTCCAACAGGCGATTAAGCGGGGATGAAACATGCGGGTACCCGGGGATGAAACGCCGGTAATAGGATGTCAACCCCAGGAACTGTCGAACTTGTTTTACCGTACGAGGTGTGGGAGTATTGACGACAGCCTCAACTTTTTCCTGATCGACACGAACACCAGTCATACAGATAATGACCCCTAGCACCTTTGTTTCGGACTGACACACCTGAACTTTGTCAGTATTAACGGTTAAACCAGCAGACTGCAAGCGCGACAGCACCTCTGTTAGAATTTTAACGTCGGTTTCGAAATCCTGCGACGCTATGATGATGTCATCAATATAAGCGACCACTCCAGCCGCCTGAAGATCCAACATAAGATGGTTTACTAACCTCTGGAACGAGGCTGGCGAGTTGTGAAGGCCAAACATGAGCACGGTGGGCTTGAAAAGACCACGAGAACAGATGAACGCAGCCTTGGTCTGAGACTCTTCGTCCAAGGGCACCTGCCAAAACCCACTTCGCAGGTCTAAAGTAGTGATGTACTTAGGTTGACCAATTATATCGATTAATTCATCGATTCTGGAGAGGGGATAGTTAAGCTTCTGGTAATTGACACAAAGACGCCATCCCCCGTCCTTCTTTGGCCGAAGGAAAGCGGGAGACGCCCAGGGTCCCTGAGTCGGCACAATCTGACCCCTTTTCATCATCTCATCGAAAACCGCATCCAAGGCCTCGAGCTTCTTAGGAGACATTCTGTAGTAAGTGGATGCAATGGGAGCATGATCTCCCGTATCTATGTGATGTTCAGTAAGTGTGGTGCGACCGGGTTCATCACACAACACTTGAGGGAATTTTTCGAAAGTTTGATACATTACTTCCTTTTGGTCGTCACTTAAATTTGCCTGGTTAATACGATCCACCAAAGACCGAGAGGCAATTAAATTCACTGAAGGCCTACCTTCCCGACTGCCTACGAAAGGAAACCTTATACTCAACGATTCCAGCCAACACCACTGACTATCTTTCATAATGACGACCGCCCCGTATAATTCCATGACGTCGGAGCCTAAGAGGCAAGAGTGCGCAAGTTTCTCAGCAATGACCACTGGGTGTATGAACTCTTTGCCCGGAAGTTTCATCCTCACCATAGCCCATCCAAGAGTAGGAAAAGTCTGCCCACCAGCTGAACAAACGACTTCCTCCAAAGGATGAATGACGACATTCTTTTGATCAAGCAACTGTTTAAAATAAGGAGCTACAATCGTGTATGGAGATGCACCATCCCACTGAGGTATCACTTCCGAGCCTGCAATAGTGCAATTAACCAAAGCCGCTTTACCTGGAGTGGGACCCTCCAACTTAACACCAGGAGGCCCACCCTTGTTTGGAGAATGCAGACTACTTACTGGGGCCCCTCTCTGGGGACTGGAGGAGCCCCCCTGCCGTTTCCCGACGACCGAGTACCCTGACCAGTATCACGTCGTTGTGGACACGACCTGGCGAAATGATCTGACTCATCACAAATGTAGCACACTCTGTTGGTTGGCGGTTTAGAACTGGGCTTACTCCCAGACGAAGTAACAGAAGCCACAGGCTTGGGTATGTGTTCGGTTGGTCCGGACTCAACGGAGGCTTCAGCCCGTCGAGCATCGGCAATTAATCCTCTTACAGTATCATAAGACTGGGTACTGAGCATAATTCTTAGGGTTTGGGACATATTACGAGAGATGAACCTTATTTTATGAAGTTCAGAGGCAGGTGTCAGCAACTGCCTAAAAAACTTCAACATTTCTTCAGCATAAGCTGCAACCGACTCTCCATCTTTCTGTTTGCGGTCAATAATCCTGTCATATATCATGTCATCATGATTAGGCAGTTGAAAATGGCGAGTTAATTCATTCTTGAATTCTACCCAAGTTTGAAATACAGGATGCGACAAGTACCATTCAAAAGCTTCATCCTTGAGATGAGCGGTCACAAAACGATCTAGAAAGAGCCTGTCAGGAACAGCCCGAGCGATTTTGAGTTGTTCTAAACGAATAAGGAATTCCTTTGGTCCTGGACCTGTAGGGGAACCTGTATAGGGCTCCACAACAATCTTTGGAAACCAAGCTGACTGACCACCGACTACTGCCTAAATAGGGGGGATGCATAGGCTGTTGGGATCCCCGATTAAGACTAGAGACCCTTCGGTCAACTTCTTTTAATCTCTCATATTCAACCAAGTCGACTGTGGCCTGCAGGTTACCTCTAGGCGTCCTACCACGACCTCTAGGAAAAATAGCCGACCTTCCTCCCAAGCCATCGTTAGACCCAACTTCTGGATTTGAAATGTTATCAGGGGACTGAATTTCATTGTGGTGTCCTCTTCCCGGAGGAGTTGCCATGTTAAAACCCTCCACAGAAAACAAGTTAACGCCCAAGCCCCCAGGATACACCTTAATATTCTATGAAAATTTGCTGTTGGAGTAGGCCTACGCATCTATTCACAACTATCTCAAAGCCAATCCAAATAATTCCTACACGAAAGACAATGGTTCCTATAACTGCCAATCCCAGATTAAGTCCACCACAAAAAAATAAACGCCTTTGTGAAGAAAAAAAATATATATATATATTTTCTCAATGGGCCTAAGGTTTCCAACTTGCACCCAGCAAAACTGCACACAAACCAACCACAAAAACAACCGGGTTCAAATTAGCAGACAGGCCCCCAAAATGAAGCGTAATAATATTGGAATTGAAAGTTACAACCCTCAACAACCCCCTACCCAAGGTGAGTTGCTTCATTTAAATCCCACCTTAAGACCCCGTGTGCAGTTCACCCAGATGCAAGAAGTAAACGTAAGATTTAACAACAAAATATCCTTTTATTCTTTCCTTGTTCCAAAAAAACCCAAGTGGGTCAATATACTTTTTAGTATTAGTGTTGTCTAATAAACTTTTCCGAAACTTTAACAATTAACTTATTAACTAACCGTATATCACTAAATTACATTCATAACTTAAATTCATCACCAAGAAAAAGAAAAAAATATTAGCCCAGCCTAAAAATATTCACTTCAACGTAACACATTTAACAACACCAGACTCAACCGAGAAAAAGGTTTCAGCTTAGGCTACCAACCAGCAATTCTTACATCATTGGTAAAAATGTCTACAGGTCAAAACCAGTCAACCCCAATTCGTATGCACAAATTATTACCAAAAAGCTGGAAGGGAGCCAAACTCCCCACTTAATAAATTCTACACTTCAAATTACTGGTTCCGTTCTAAGTACAGACAAAATGCCCAACACCCAACAAATTAGGCTACCGCCGTAGTTTAGTTTGTTTTATAAAAACATTCGGGTCGAAATTAATTCTCTCCCCAAAGTTCAAGTCGAGTCTGCAAATTAACCAAAATAACACACACAAACAAAATATACCCTAGTAACCCTAACTTGGCGAAAGGTTTGGCATGGCATAGCGTTATTCGTTTTTTTTATTTTCTTCCTTTGAAATGTCAGCATAGCGTATTCTCGTTCTTTTAATTTCTTCTTTTTGAAATGTCAATACCAATTGGTTTTTTATTTCCTTTTCCCCTCCAAACCCTTGCAACCCTGCTTCCTGTACCACTCTGCGCAGGGAGAGGTGTTACCTAGTTTTTTGTTTTTTTTTTTTAATGAAACTCAGGACAACAGAATAAAAGGAATGCAGATTTATACAATTGTAAATAAATATACCCTCAAGTGAGACACTGTCAATATACAATTCATTACCATTGCCTAGAGCTGTAAATATCTATCTCCTTTCTGGTAGAAAAATAGACTATTATTTACACTTTAATTCCTTTCTCTTCATCCCTTATTCACTAGGTACATAACAGCATTAACGAATATTTCAGAAGGTGGTTGAATGGAGAAATAAGACCAGCTTATTTAGTCTCTGTTTAATTATAGGCTAGGCCTACACCCAAGAACCTTAATTAATTCTCAATTAATTTTATTAACCTTAATTACTTTTAAGTTTTTAAGGATTCTAGATTCTTCTTTTACCAAGTTTTATTTTACACCCTTACTAAAGCTGTAAACTACGGTATACTGCATCTTCATAACCCTTTCCCCGTTACCAAAAATTATTTACCCAACCCTTCCTCAAAATTATCGTTTTAAGCATGCCGTATAAAACAATTTAGGCTTTGGAACAAGTCAACAAAATAAATACACACAATTATTATGCACTCTTTAGTTGCGGTACTTGACGTGAAATTCGGCTAATGTTCAGAGGTGTAATTAGAATTTTGAAAAGTCACACACAACACGGCTCGCCATGACTAACTTACGTAGGCTACACAGTTTGTTTATACTCACGACCGTCTTGTTAACCGCTGCGTCGGTCTTCAATTAGATTGTCCCCAGTTACGACGAGCATGAATACCGTGCACTCCTTGTGAAAGTCATTATGGCTTACCAGCCGTCGGCGAAACAAAAGCTACTCCACCTCAACCACTGCTTTGCCGTCTTGAAATTCAGGAACGCTGTTTTTTACTGGCCCGCCATCTTGTTTTACCGCTCCTTGAGAAGCGTGCGATGAACGCAGCAGGCCAACCAAATTTTCCTTCCTTCCTTTGGTTTCGCAGTGCTTGGAAAACGAAGTTTGCTTAAAGAAAGATTTGAAGAGTTACATTTCGGACAAGCATGTTTTGACAGGCGTCATAGTACGAGAGACGAAAGAAACGACATCGAAGAAGAACCTGGACACATGTTGCCGACTAGTTTTAAGCGACGCGCTTTCACCAGTCACGTGGCACACGCTTCTTCACTAGGCGAGAAATCTTTTGGAAACCAGTGGCGCCATCTCTGATTTGGCCACCTAACTATTTTTTTATTTTTCGTACCGCAACTATGTTGAACCGCAACTATAATTAAATACACTAAACTACCCTATTTCAAAATAAACCCCGTTTTTTAAAATTTTCCTTTTTATATTGTTTTGTTATTTTAAGCATTCCACGTTACACCCTTGTTTGGGTAACAACCAAAACACGCCGAAGCTTCCCGAAGAACGTGGACCCAAAAGGTGTACGCAAAATTTGAATGATACAGTTTCCCTTTCTACACAATTCTGATACTGCTCACGGTTTCCTATGAATAAAGTGTTTGCCGGCAAACGTCATCTTTCACCTCCACCATGAACAGCATTCGAGCATCTTGCACCTCCACCATACAGCATACGACCATCTTTTTACTACGAAAAGGCCGGCCAACTGAAGAACCAACGACGACAAATGTCCATGCCGATACTTGGGGTCATGTTGTCAGCTTCCCACTGACCACGGAAATCGTCCCAGGAACAGCTCTGCAACGACCAACTCGACGGAAAGGATAGAACAATGCAGTCTCAGGAAGGTGTCATGTCGAAGGAAATCTTTAGCCAGCATAAACGAACCTTACTGACTTCATAATTGATGGCCATGCAAGCCAAAGGCCGATCACCAAGTGTTTTTTTAAAACGGACGCTTGAAAACGAACAACGACATCACGCGCACCTGACGCCAGCCAGCCAACCAGCCAACCAACGCCAGCCATGCCTCTAGCTACGATCGCCACCTATCAAGACTGTAGAAAACTAAATACTAGCTACGAACACAAAGCAACTCAATAGTGCACTACAATCAAAAATTAGCACACAAGTTTTTTTGTTTTCCCTCCCCATTTTATTTTAATAATTTTAAATTAGAAAAAGCTTACAACTCATAACAGCAAAAATCCACCAGCCAAAAGTGGATCCTGGAGGGACACTCCCATTATTGCCAATTCGGCACCGCAAGAATCCCCATCTAAAAAATCGCTACAAAACACTACAAAAAAAATCACTTCAAAATTATCACAACCACTTCACTGTATCTGCTAAGATTTTAGCGTATTTGAAATTAGGTTCAAATTGTCAGGAATTCACTCAATTTAATTAAATCGCTGGTAACCCTAATCTCTATAGGCCATCTTTTTCGCTAAAATTTTCGCGATTCAGCTAAACTCAACCTCGTTTGCCTGTCGCAACTTAACTCAAAACCCCACAACCCAAAAAAAATTCCTTTAAGATTTAAATTGCCTTCGAATTGTTCCCTTTTTAACTCAAGTTATTACAATCAATTTACTTTCCAAAATTTTAACTCATGTAAACGAGCGCCACCGAAAAACGCTAGTTTTTCAAAAATTTGAAATTTTTTTTGTCTTTAGGCACCCAAATGCCTCGCATAGGCAAATCTCGCCGTTTTTACAATAATGGACCAAATCGGCCCAAATTTTCACCATCGATAGCCTGCCCAAATACAAGCCTCATGGGGAAGCCCAAATCCGGACTTTCCATCTGAAAGACTCTCAAATCTACATTTGAAGATCGACCAAAACCACCACCAGCGCTACTTCGTCATGGCCGCCATTGTTATAACTTGTATTTATGTATTTGATTTTATAACTTTTATTTTTCGGGCATAAAACCCACAAACACTAGCTTAGTTGAATTTTAGGAGGAGCTTCCTCTGCGAAGGTACTGAACCTCGAGGGTTTTACAGACAACAATTTGAAGTGTGATATTTTTTATTGTGTTTGATCGCAACTGCTATGAAAAATTTCCACTTAGATCAAACATTGTCCTTTAACTTTAGGGTTAGACCTCCAAGTTAACTTCATGCGTTTTAGCATACGACTAAGCTAAACTATTTATTCATTTATTTAGCCTTTTATAATAATCTTTTGCCCCCAGAAACGCTGCCGATGTCCAAATAATTAGACATCGGCATTCTACCGGACACAAATTTTAGTGTATATATGTTTGTTTTAGTTCTCCTCTCAGCCCGACTGGACCCAACCAAATGCTACTGCTAGCTTATTCTACTATTAAAACTAAAAGAATTCTTAAAAAGATCTGTTTCCAAGCAATTCTGTACGTCAAACTGTGCAAAAACTTCGAATCCCCCTTTTTTGCCCCCCTCCCCAGCCAAAACTAGTTGTGGTGTATAACACTGCAGTTTCCAGTTAAAGCTTGTAAAATTTAATAGTAATGCTTTCTGCATTACCCAAAGCCATGTATCAAGCTTTAACAAGAGCCTATTCACGTCGCAAACATGTAAATATTCATTCCATAGCTAATAATACAAAGTAAAGGCCTATTTCCCAAAGTTCAATTGAGTAAAACTCAAACAGGCCTATCTTTTCCGTCTTTACATGTCCCTACTCCTTCAAACGGCTCTGCACCCAGTCCCTTTGTTCAACCGACTTCTCCTCCCACTTTCCATTGTTCTCGAGGCCCTCAGCCAATCAGACCCCCGCAGCTATCCTCGGCGTCCGCGCCAACTTCCGGTAATGTGTATATAACCCCAGCTCCAGAACGCAATCATTAGCACAGCTCACAGATCTCAAGCTAGAGAAGGGTCACGCCAGTCGGGAGTGGAGACGCCATGTCCGTAGGATCCCATGCCGGGCAAAATGGCATTGGTTCGTATGTTTGTAGTTAGCTTTTGAAAATTTAATTTAGGACCCCCCAAGTCTAAATTCTAGTTTAAACTTTAACTTAAACTCTCTCTAGCTAGGGAATATTATGGTGGTGACGCCTGTAGCGGCATCTTAGGTTTCTCACCCCATAACGTCAGAGTGGTTCTCTTACTAAAAACCAAAATCTTTCTTATTTGTTTTAAACATTAATTCAAATAACTGACGGTTTGATCTTTGTGTGGGATTCATTGGTTATTCACTCCAGACGGGCTTTATATGTAGCTGCGGCTGTTATAATTTGAGGAGTTGACTTAGAAACAGCAACTCTGGGAGGTTTAAGGCTCTGTTTTATCACTTAGAAACAAAACTGTGAAACGGTTAATCTTTCATGCGTGTTTGAAACATATTGTTTGATAGATTGTAACCAGCCGAGGCTGTTCAATCTTGCGGACGACTCAAGCGAGCATTCAGTGTTGCTTTTTCTATTCGAAAAATTAATTGTTTTATTCTGAAACACAAACGTCGTTTTAGTCAAAACTTGTAA
Source organism: Lithobius niger (assembly GCA_023313725.1). NCBI lineage: Eukaryota > Metazoa > Arthropoda > Chilopoda > Lithobiomorpha > Lithobiidae > Lithobius > Lithobius niger. The sequence goes on from JAHWFP010218716.1 coordinate 41,394, forward strand.
ACTTGTGAAACCGAATTACATGTTGTAAATTCAAACTTTGTGCTTTTAAATAAGTTTATTTCAAAAGCTTTCGAGCCAACCAAATGTAAAGTGTGATTTTCATTCCCTGTTGTTATAATAAAAACCAGGAGTTTTTAACTTCAGTTCGTTTACTAGTTGATTAACTGTTTAAGTGTAAATAAGTATGTAGACCATTTTTAGTTCAGCTCTTGATAAACAGTTAAATTTCCATCGCTGGTGGCAGTGAAATACCAGTAGTATTAAGGTTAGGCCCCTTTAATTTAGGACCCGACGCTCCATCCCCCATGCTGGGACTGTAGCCCATGCTGTGCTTATGCCGTAAAAGTCGCAATAATCACCGCAACACCTTAAGCTGAATCTCCGTGTCAAACCAGGAAACCGGGGGAGTTACAAGCACCTCAGCCGTCGTAGCGTCCGCCGTTACACTCACCAAAATTATTTGATTAGCATAGGAAGTTTCAAAACCACAATACAATTCAATTTTTTCGTAGCTAGGCTACTAATTAGTAATGATAGCTTTTACACTTTTTAGCTTATTCAACTAATTTTAAGCTTATTTCTACTTTTCTCCGCACTAGAGCTAAATTTTTACACTTTTAAAATTCTCTTCCTATTTAATTTTAAAACAAATTTAGTTGTCTGATTCCCATTTCAAAATTTTAACTGCTTCACAACGCGGAAGAAATTACTTTTCACAGAGTTGCGCTCCCACCTAACTTTCAATTTTTCCAGCTTTCTAACTATTAGACTTAATGTGGAATTAAATAAAAAATTTTACTTTCGAATCCAACACTGCCACCACTGATATCGTCTTATTCGGGCTGGATTCCCAGATGATACAATTGGGAACGTAATTAACTTAACCTAAATAATCATGCACATTTTAATATCTTAGCTTAAAGTAGTCATGCAGACAACGGACTCCGAGCGGTTTTAAGTTTCAATTCACAAAGGTTTATTTTATGATTACCTCAGCCTGATTGCCCAGCGTACTTTGCTTCCCAACGTCTTGTCATTAGACAAAACATGCTTGAGCACTTCTTTGTCTGTTATCAACAAAAAGTGTTCTCCCTCGACATAATGCCTGGTGAGGAGGACGAAAGACTCCAATGCCCTGTCACACCATTCCATTTTTACTTAAAAGCAACCAAAGACCTAAAGTGAAGAAAAGGCCAAACTGTACTCTTCCTCCACTTTAGGTTAGCCACAGTGCAAACCACCCCTGCTATGTTGGCCTCCTGGTTTCGTGCTGTGATTAGCTTTGCATACGTGAACCTCTGCTTCGGACAACGTTTCAGATCGCCCATAAAATCGGACCATCTTTGCATCCTGGGCTGCTTACAATGCAGTTCCAATGGAAAAAAATTCTTCAGCTGCCTCCTGGAAGTGCGCAATGACTTTCTAGTTACACTGCTTGCGAGACATGACTAGGGATACGTAATTCCTGCAACATTTTTTTTAGCCATATCTGCGGCAATTTCTGATGTGAGTTGGACAGAATTCTGCTAAACTTTTTAACAGTGCTGTATCATATAGTGTAGACAAACTGAACAGCTATATAAGCCTGACTTCAACTCAGTGTAAAAAACAACTCGACTTCATGACGTAAGTGCCTCTTACCCCGCTAAAACCAGAAGTACAGCATTGTTAACCCTCATTCTTGAAAATATAACACTTCACCTGCAGTACGAATTTTAGAATTCTCCTAACATCATAAGTTTACTTAAATTTTCGGAGAATTGTCCGTTCTCCTTCTTCGGAAGTCTGCACAAAAAAACGAAGTTTGGCCTAACTTACATGATGTTGTTGTTGTTTACTCCGGATTTAAATCCCGCTCTCGCGTGTCTCACCACTGATCTCTACGATATGATATACACTTTCTATCCGATTCGTTCTTGCGCGGTTCCACTTGGATACGAGTAGTGTTGTCAAGTCTGCGTGTAGGTGACTGTCAATTTGGTTATAAGACGGTCCTGTAAGGTTCATGAGAGAAATCCGGCGATTAGAGAAGTTCTTGATAGCTAAGGATTCAAGTGCACAACGATGAGCTTTCTGTTTGGTGTTGGGATGTAGGAAGATGGAAGTGTTGCTCCAGTCGATCTTGTGCTTGAATCACTTGTGGTGTTGTGCTATTCCATTTAGCTTCTCTCCTCGTCGGGTTGTTCTTACATGTTCTTTAATTCTTTCCTGGACGTGCATTTGGTCTCTCCTATATAGAGTGCGTCGCATTTCAGGCAAGGGACAGAATAGACAACCTTGCTGTGAAAGCCAATTTTGGTTGGGAGAAAAGTTTCATTTTCTCTCTCAGCTGTGGTTTCAGGTATGGTTTGGAGTAACGGGGGAGGTGGATGGTTTGCCAGATCTGTCTTGTTCTTGCTCCTGGTAGGGTATCGGTGGGCCGGGGGTGGGGGTAGCGTGGAGTGACGAGGTGGGAGTAGTGGTGGTGGGGGAGAGGGAGGGGAAGGGGGGCTGTAGCAAGTGTCTCACCTAGGGACTGAATCCGTCTCCTGAGAAGCTTTTTGAGGTTCGGAGGATATCGGAGTCTGCACTCAACTCCTTGGCTGCCCAGGACTTTGTACACACTTTCACTAATTCATGACAGGTAAGTTACATACTCCACTGGTTTTATTGTGTTTACTCTCATTGCTCTCTCTCCAATTTTCTGTCTTGCTCTTGCTCTCTTCCACACTTTCTTGGTTTCGGAGTTGATCATGTGAGCGGGAAATCTTCTTTCAAGAAAGGTGGTTTTAGCCAATTTTAGATAGTAATCAGCTGTCTTGGACGAAGAGGAGGGCTCAATAATTCTGACAAGTTCATTCAGAAGTGCTTGGAGTAGGTAACGTGGGTGTGCCGAGTGGAACGGGAGTCCTCTTCCCGTGTGAGATTTCTTCTGTAGGGAGCAAATTCAGTGTTTCCTTTGTTATTAGTGAAGATGACCTCAAGAAATTGCAGTTTGCCTTCTAGTTCCTCTTGTCTCATGAAATGGATGTTTGCCATTGGTTTGAGGGCCTCCAGAATTGCATCCTTCTCTGTCTTCTCAGCCAAGGAGTTGAGTGCAGACTCCGATATCCTCCGAACCTCAAAAAGCTTCTCAGGAGACGGATTCAGCCCCTAGGTGAGACACTTGCTACAGCCCCCCTCCCCCTCCCTCATCACCACCACCTAGTCACTCCACACTACCCTTATCCCCCTCCTACCGATACCCTACCAGGAGCAAGAACAAGACAGCCCTGGCGAACCATCCACCTCCCCATTACTCCAAACCATACCTGAAACCACAGCTGAAAGAGAAACTGAAACTTTTCTCCCAACCAAAATTGGCTCTCGCAGCAAGGTTGTCTATTCTGTGCCTTGCCTGAAATGCGATGCACGCTATATAGGTGAGACTAAATGCACGTCCAGGAAAGAATTAAAGAACACGTGGGAGCAACCCGACGAGGAGAGAAGCTAAATGGAATAGCACAACACCACAAGAGATTCAAGCACAAGATCGACTGGAGCAACAGTTCCACCTCCTACATTCCAACACTAAACAGGAAGCTCATCTTCGTGCACTTGAATCCTTAGCTATCAAGAACTTCTCTAATCGCCGGTTTCCTCTCATGAACCTTACAGGACCGTCTTATAACCAAACTGACAGTCGCCTACACGCAGACGTGACCACACAACGCGAATCCAAGTGGAGCCGTGCAAGAAAGAATCGGACAGAAAGTGTAGATCGTATCATAGAGATCAGTGGTGAGACACGCGAGACCGGGATTTAAATCCGGAGTAAACAACAACAACATCATGTAGGTTAGACCAAACTACGTTATTTTGTGCAGACTTCCGAAGAAGGAGTACGGACAATTCTCCGAAAGTTTAAAGTAGACTTATGATGTTTTAGGAGGATTCTAAATTATCGTACTGATGGTGAAGTGTTACTACATTTTCAAGAATGTCTTTACATCACCACTGTTATCGCCGGTTTTCCAGATTGTTAACCCTAACCAAAAAAAAAGAATTTCAGTAACACTTCTCGTTAGTCTTTCTCATGATAATATTGTTTTTTGTGTGTGTGCTTTTTTTTTTGGAATTTGACAAAGAAATTCACATTTCCGTGATATTCCGCGAGTTATCTGAAATTCCTCAACATCAACAATACTTTTTTGTAACCTGCAGATGTCCTCTAACTCAACTACTCCGAGAACTTTCTCGTATTCTTTTTTAAAGCATCTGCGAACTTTGCAAAAAACTGCGATCGTGGAAATTACTTAGCTCTAGACATGACCTACCAAACCGCTGCTTTGTCTTCTCTCGTTCGCCTCGCCGTTCATCAGAAGGTCCAGGGCAGCGGTAAGGGCACCACCAAGTAACCCGGCAGGCAATGGTAACGACTACTCTATATCCTTAGATCTCGAAGTCTCTTCGATGCACATTTTTAATTATGGATAGTATTCAGGTGTAAAAACACGTGATTTCCCAATCTCTCTGCCTGAAAGGGATAAATCGCTTTTTATCCCTGAATACCGGCCTACCCAGTTTACCTTTCTCCCCACCACTGACGGTGCACTTCCACAATTTAAGATGAGCTCCGATTGCTCATGCGCATGAACTTGAGGTGCATGGAGGCGACCATCTGCTGGGTTTCTTGGTGGTGAGTGTCAGTGGATTTTGAGTTTCTTACTATCCTAAAACACTTAACCTTCAGTGTGTGCTAAATCGTTTCGATTTTGGTTTAATTGCCGAAATTTAAAACCCCTATAACATTTTAAATCACAATGAGTTTAGCTAGTCTCCTGCTTAACTGATGTAACCGCCATTGCACTCACTTCGTTTAGGGCACTTGCGTCGTCTAAACTAGACAACAATGCAAATGTTTGATTGGGTAGGTATTCAGAGACAAAAACAGATTTACCCCATTCAGGCTAAGGAATGGAAATATTGCATGTTTTTATCGTCAGCTACATGCATGTGTATTCCTGTATTGTTTTTCAGTTGGAACAGAAGTTTTCTATCTACTTGCACGAATTGATGTATGCCCAGTCATTGGTTATTGCTTCACAAGATCTGGATGCTTGTTGTGAGTTGACTAAAGTTCTTGAAGCTGCTGGCATTGCGGTTCTTCCTCCACCAGTTCGACCTAGTGATGAGTGGACAGTGACGGCGGAGGTAAGTTATACTGGCATTTTGTTTTGATAAATCGTGTAATTCAGCGACACACATTAATTGCTTTTAATGTTAATGTCGTTGTAAAATCAGTTGCAATAATAAAAATGAACTACCACTGTTAAAAACACGGTTTTTCTTGTTAATAGGTGAAAGTTGTAGTTTGACGTAGGTTCATATGGTTCCTTCATTAGTGAGTTTATAGAACTAGGGAAAGATGTCAATCTGGAAAGAGCCTCTGGTTGTGGGTCTTTCTATTTCAAACGTTTTAATTAGGGTTAAAATGCGATAGTGTTATAGAAGATTTTCTTTCCCTGCGGCTTTAAAAATGGAGTTCAGGGCAGAACGGTGAACTAGGTTGGTTGATCCTTTTAAGCCCGAGTCGAAGAGGTTCAAAAAGTAGCTCAGTAATTCTGGTAAAGTGGGGTCGATTGGATTGATTTTTTGCAAGTGACACTAATGAAACCATTTCTTCCAGTGACCGTCATAAATGCTGATGGTGGAATCTCTTATTGCATTGCTTGCGATTCGAATAGCTTGCTCTTCAAGATTCCCTGCCTGCTTGAGACGTCCAATGAGAGCAGCCACCTGAGTAGTTTCAAAGCGCTGACGGTTGGGTGGAGGAGACTTCCTCTCTTCTGTGACGGTAAATCTCCGTTTTCTGGTAAGCTCCTGGGGTTGTCGATCAGAAGTTGTAGGAGCAGAGGGAACCAGACTGCTGATAGCCGGTTTGGGGCCAATAGAATGAACAGGCCTGATGTTGACTCAATTTTTCGTAAGACCTGTGGTAGGAACTTCAAAGGTGAGAATAAATAGCTGAACAGATTCTTCCATGTTGCTTTCATGGCATCTACTGCCCATGCTTGGTCTTCTGGAACTGGGCTGACGAAATGGGAAAGTCTGGCAATGTGCTCTTAGCAAATACGTCTACCATCGGTGATCCCCAGGTTGCGAAAAGACACCACTCTCCCGCGGTTGGTTTTGTGAGGTCTGGAGGAAATCCGCGATTATGTTCCGTACGCCAGGAATGTGGAGAGAAAGAATTGTTGTCCTAGCCGGATGCAAATCTTGAAAATGTTTGATGTAATTTCGTGAAGGTTCCTGGATTTTGTTCCTCCTCCTTCCCGGAGATAAGCTACAGTTGCCGTGTTGTCTATATAGATTTGTACAATTTTTATTGAGACTTCGTTTTGAAAGTGATTTAGGGCTTTTAAGACTGTTTTTAGTTCAAGGACGTTGATGTGATCTAAATCGTCTATATAACTGCTTTAGGAACAGATTACGTGATTTTGGTGAAGTTTTAGATTAACACTTAGGTTAAAATAAATTGAAAAATAAAGCTAGGTTTTTAGAAAGAGTCCCGTGCAACTCTTAAGCTAGTCCTAAAATGCTGATGACGTAAGTTCTCTGATATCGCGATGAAAGCCTAAAGTCAATTTAAAATTAAACTAAAAATTTAGAATGGTTTCCTAAAGATTCATTTTCAAAGTTAGATTAGTCTAAGTCCGTAAACTACTACCACCTGTTCGACATGACAGCAGTGGAGAGGAATGCCGATCCCCTGACTGGCATGAGACTCTTAGTGATGGTTAGTGAGCTTTGCTACTGCATGGAGGGGCTGGCTTGGTTATATAATGCTGGTCGGCTCTAGCTTACCCACCCTACCTTTGAAGCATGGACCCTTAGGAGAGCTGTGCCCTCAGGATTGGTGGAGGGAATATAAGCCAGTGAATGCTGCGTTCTGATAGGCTTAGAGACGAGGCATGAGAAACGTGTGCCAGCATGTAGAAGTTAACGGATTTTTACAATAACTGATTGTCACGTACAAATTGTGATTTTAATAGATGAATGCCACTGTATAAACATTGGGATGTCAGAGCCAGGGATCTTTGAGACGATTTATATAGAATAAACAATATTTACAACAAAATTCGTTGGCCAGAAGGTAGTGATGGGAAAAGAGTTAAAAGCCGTTTTATATATGAAATACTGTTCGACTGAGTCCGGGTAAATACCCGGTCCGGTCTGGGTAATGCTATTTTTGACTCGGCTCAGACTCGGTAAAAATTCGACCGAGTGCAAACAGGGTAATAATTATTAGTTAAAAAAAATTATTTTTATTTTCATAGTTTCATTTTACCTTTTGGAGGAACCTAGAACTACTTGCACGCAATATACAGGGTGGTCCACAAAAAAATGACGACCCAACATTTTCTAAGTCCAACTTTTCTAGTTTGCATCCCTCATAACCAGGAGAGGACAGAAATCAAATTGATTAAACATGTAAGATTTCTGTCCTTTCCTGTTTCTGAGGGGTGCGAACTAGAAAAGTTGGACTTAGAAAATGTTGGGTCGTCAGTTTTTTTGTGGACCACCCTGTATATTCATTAAGGTGCACAGAAAAAATCAAGTGAATGGCTATAATATTTCTAAATAATCATTTCTTCTAATTACGGACAGTAATGAACTAAACTTGAAAATCTGTTATGTGAAAACGCGTCCAAAAGTCAGCTTTAGTTAAGCTACTTAATGTTATTCTCACCTGATCAGCGATAATGTGAAGGTTTATAGGCTGCTATTCCATTTTAGTTTTGCATTGTGGTTGCTCTTTTAATTTTTTATTATTGTGAAACTTCATGATTATCCTGATTTTCTACGACGATCTAAGCACCAAGCACCTCCGTGAAATCTCTGAATGAAAACATGGTGGCCATGTTGAAATCGCATCCCAAACAGGATGTTTTGTGTGGGATAGTAAGCAACACTCACAACCAGAAAACAATTTTCTGAAACTCCAAATACTTTTCTAAATTTTCGTACGTGTTTTGAAATTCGCTAAAACATCACTGGACGGTTTTGTTAACCAAACCCAAAAACTGAAACTATTTTTCACGTGTAAAGCAAAAATACTGTCTCCAGATGTTACGCTAAATAAGTTTAACAAAAACAAAGCTTCACGAAGTTGAGAAACTATGCCAACGCCGCATGTACAGGCTTCCTCTTCCCGTCCCCAAATTGATATTTCATTGACTGTATTGCGGTGCATGCACAACTTTAATTTATGTAGCCTGATAGAAATTATAATAAATACATGCAGTTAGTATGCATGTTCAATTCATTTTCATTTTATCTTTTCTTAAAGCCAACATAGGCCTATTGGGATACCAAAAAACCCAAAATGCATTTTATTTTTTACTTTACTTTATTATTAAAAAAATTTGTAACAAAGAATTGCAAGAATGTTTACAACTCTTGGTGAATTTTTGATAGTCAATTCTGCTGTGGATGGAAAGTTCAGTGCAACGAAAAGCCCCATTCTCTTGAAGCGACGAAATGGCCATAGACAAAAGCGGCGGCAACAACCCCATGCAGAAACGAGTGAACAGTTCCATCTTTTTTACACTGGTAATCTTCATGGCTATGACCACAACGAATGAAGAAAGCTGTTGAAGAATAATGACTAGGCCATCTTGCTGCCGAAGTTCAGGCGGGGAATTCAATTTGACGTTTTGAAATCGACATTTTTTGCGTGTTATTCAACCATATTTGGTGTCCATCGAAGGTCTTCAGGTGAAATACGAGAGTGCTTATTGCCAAGCACTTGACGAAATTATGCTGCTCTACATTCTTGGAAGAAGAGACAAAACTTTACGGACCAAAAATTTAGACGTTTTACAACCTTCAAGTCATTTTGGCAGTGTCAGTCTTTTCAAACACGGAACGCACGCACATCTTCTAGCGCCGCCTCGTGGCGATTTTCAAACTGACGCTATAGCGCTTCCACGTTCCGTCCACATGTAAACGAAACCGACATTTAAAGCATTATAAAGCAGATTTTAGTTATATTCTTTCCCTAACTCAAACAAATATAATTAAAAAAGTAGTAATAATGAACCAGTTACATTTTATTACACACTTTAAACGGCAATTGCAAGGAATGTTGGATTTTCAACATTACAGCACATTGTGTTTCACTGTGAATGGTTTGCAGAAAAAAGCTAGACAACCTTCATTGACTGACTGACTGATGGCGCCAAGTTGTAATTCAATCTATAAGAGTGTCGCCATTGTATTGATGGCCTAATGCTAAGCCAGGAATTACCCTGAAGCATCACGTTTCTGTTGGGTTGGTATATCTGGTGACAGTGGTTGCTTCAAGAGCAGTGGTCTAGTCGAGCGGCGCTTCGTTACTTTTTTTTTAAGGCGGAACGGCGCTCCGGCACTTATTCTCGACAAGAGCAGGCTCTTGCGGTATTTTTCTTAATTTACTTATTTTCAGACTCGATGCAGTGTCTATTGTGTTTGCGAGCTGCCATTTCCAATTCTCGATTTACTCTCTAGCATTTGCTCTACTATCTTGTTTACTATTTTGTCTGCATATAATGTACTACATATTTTGTCCGCACCCCAAGGAAAAAAACAGTGTTTTCAGTGTTAATATATAGGTTTGACAGAATGTAGCAAAACTGTTAAACAGGGAAACCAACAATCAGTAAAACTGAACCAAGCACCTTTCAGTTTATTTATTTCCAACTTTAAGCCGTCCAAGGCAAACACGTGCGTCGGCTGTTTGGGAGATGTAACTAACCCCCCCCCCCCCTCAATTTCTTCACCATAGCTCCGCCACTATTTTGTGTACTACTACACCACTGTTCAAGAGTGTTTTTAAATAGAGAGTTACCAAAGGATTATTTTGCATTATGTAAACGTGGTCTTGTATTAGACATTCGCGGTGAGGACACCTTAACACCGCCGAGCAAAAAACCTGAGGGCAGAAATCTTCGTTTTGCAACAAACACTTTTTTTTTATGTGGCACTCCAGCGCCAAAAGACCTCACCATTCAACTTAGCATATCTCCATGGAAAATGCAGCCCTTAATAGAAGAACACATTCTCTAACTTTCCACGGAAAATCGTCCTTAAATTTCATCTCCATTAATAAATGGCATCACTAAGAAAAATCACTCAAACTGAGCCGTAGTGAACTTCATTTCCGGTCGCCGTTTTCCAAACCTTGTATATTTTGTATTTTATTCTTTCAGGCATAAAGCCAAAAACACTAGCTTAGTTCTGTTTTAGGAGGGGCGTCCATTTTACTGGTACTTGACCTCACATACATGTAAAATACTCACGATATTTTTTATTTATAAAACGAGTGACAACTTATGTTATCTATGAAAAATGTCCGACGTTAAATTCACTTATCTGCTTCTGCAAACAACTAAAATCTAACTTAAATGCGTTATAGCATATTAAAACTAAGCTGGTATATTTAATCTTTTGATTTTTGCACTAAAAGCACTTTGGTAAACTTAAATTCTTGCCATGAACCCTACCGGAGCTCGAAATTTTATGTTTGTATATTTTGACGGACCCAGCATCTCCATCCAAAACTCCGACCATAGCCAACCTATAAAAACGAAAACAAACTAGCTTTCCTTCAATTAAAATCATGCCTTATTAATATCAGTATTTATGCAGTCGAGGAGGAGAAAATTTCTATAAATGATCTCTCTGACGAACTACCCCGGCTATAGAAAAAAGAGAAGCTGTTATCTTACAAAAGAAGGAGTTAGCAGCAAAATAGCAGGAGCTTTCACTGAACTAAGGTTAAGAGCTTTAGAAATGGCGGATCTTGAAAAACGCTGAGCTTATGAGGCAGCAGACGCTGACAAACGTAGGGCGCATGAACTGGCTCTGAGGGACCAAGAGGCCCAAATAAGGGATAGAGACGCTCTATTAAAGGAGCAAGAAGCACAAATTAGCGAACACGCTTGTGCTCGTGAATTATTAAAACTAGATAAGCAGATCGAACTAGCAAGGCTAACGGCTGAAAATCTTAGTGGTAGTTTAAGTCCTAGTAGTGGCACCGTAACCCCTTCTACTCCCAGTGTCCCTGTAAACAAACCTGGTAAAATTGCTGACGCTGTCAGCCTTGTAAATAGGTGGACTTCCGACTCGGAAATTAATAGTTTTTTTTTTAAATATTTGAGAAAACTATGGAGACGCAAAGAGTAGACAAAACTAAATGGGTCGTCGGACTCCAACCTCTCTTAAGAGAAATTTTGATTATAGTGTGTGATCAAATGTCAGTTTTAGAAATGCATGATTATGAACTAGTCAAAATCAGATTACTTGAAAGGTTTGTCCAAACTAAGGAAGCCGTACAAGCCCAGTTTCGTTCTCTTGAACGTGGCCCCAAACAGTTGTTCCACGAACACGCGTTTGCATTAGAAACCCTATTTTCCAGATGGGTATCTTTAGCTGAAGTAAATAGCAGCTACGATAAGTTGGCTAATTTAGTCTTTCTTGAACAATTTACCAAATCATGTCCCTTTGCTTTACGCAAATGGTTGCCGGACCAGATAAAAACTAGAACGTTACACGAAGCAGCCAAACTCTGTGACGAGTTTACAACCAGTCGAAATAAACAGATTTCTGCCGACATGGCCCTTAAAACAGGGAAAGCACACGCTAGTGCTCAGTCGTCTAAACAAAACAAACTCGAAACGTATTAGCTAACCCGGTTGGGACTAATAATAGCAGTGACAGCGTAACTAGGTCTGATGCTAATGCTGTTAAAACCGACAATGTCAAATCTAACAATGTTAGAATGTGTTACGAATGCGGCTCAGCCTCGCACCTCCGCAATCGTTGCCCCGAACTTAACAAAGCTTCGGCATCCGCAAATGCATGCTTTATAGTCTGTAAAGATGCCACGGAAATTTTAAAGACTAGTACTTTAAACTGTACCATAGGTAAGTATAGCACTAAACTCTTGTGCGATACCGATAGCACAATTAACATTGTCAGTGCCAAACTCGCCAAAAAGTGGCCGCGTTTAAAGCAAGTGATTAAATGTAAGTCTGTGTTAAGCGATCATGTGGTGGAGTTAAACAGGTAACCATGTGTGTAAAATTAACAAATGGAGCAGGGTTAAAAACCATAGCTTGTGTTTCTAATGCATCTAGGCCTATTTTTGACATAGTATTGGGGATACCAGGGATTGATTTATTAAATCAAACGTGCAACTGTAAAGCCCAGCCTCGCGGGATTGGTCGAGTCCCAAGCGCCGTCAGACTTTCGGGCGCCTAACCAGCGGCAACCAATCATCGGTTGGTCGCCGAAAGCAAAAGTTTTGGATGAGAGGGATCTCATTAAAAATTCCTCTGGCCTGTGCCATGTGCCACAGCAACAAGTGGAAACCGACCACGCCCCAACGATCTTTGATTGTATACAGCGTCGCCATAAGGTCAACACACCTCCTGGAAGTAGAATGAAATGTAGCCTTTCAGATAATGATGTGAGCCGCAGTTTCGTCATGTCCAGTTAGCCAGAAATAAACAAAACCAGCTTCTCAAGTTGGCTTGTGTCACGAAGTAAATCGTACCCTAACCTAAAAGTTAGTAAAGACAGCTAGACTGATTTTAAATTAAATTAAATCGGTATGCAAGTAGTGAAAACTTAAATGCAGTTTTTTCTGATCGTTTTTACATTAGGACCCGATGTTTTGTTGTTAAACTTTTATCTTGGATAAAAAGATGAAATCTTTGTGCTTGATCACCACAATTATACCTCTTTAAACTATAATTGTTTTTTAGTTGAAACGAAGGTTGTAATGCTAACCTAACCGAAAGTTAAAATTGTAATTTTTCTAGTAGTGGAGTAAGTAAAACCTTTGAATGGTCTCCAAACTGAACAACTAAAAACTTGTATAGTTTTTTTCCCCCAGTTCCTTTTTAAAATTAGGGCCAATGTTTTAGTGTGAATTCTGTGTCAGTCTAGGGTGGAAATACATGCATTATTATGGCTCTAGTACTGGATAGATGTCCTCAGTGAAACGGAGGTTGTAAACCTAACCTAATGTAGTTTTTTTTTTCTCTAAATTAGTTTTTTTTTTTTGCAATTAAAAGGTAAATTCCCGTGCGAGTTTCTTTTAAATAGTAATTATACGCCGCTACAAAAGTGGCTACATCCATGAACGCCTAACCTAAACACCAAAAATAGTGTTTTTTGCTTTAAAGTCTGCAAACTTTAAACTGCTTCGTTGGACAAACCTGGATAGTTGTGTAGTGATCACTGATACTCTCAGCAGGTATTTTGTTTAAACATTAATTGTTAAAACACGTCAGTTTCAGTACAAATTTACTGGAAATTAATTTTTATCTTTTTTAAATTTTGTTAAGTGGTATATTGAAAGTGCAACCACTCCAAAAGGAACTTTCAGCTATTTCCCGTTTTGGACTTCACACCTAAATTTTAAGTGCCAATGTTTTACTCTTTTTGTCACTATCAACGTCTCCCTTTGTGGGAGAATATTGACAAAGATTGTAATGACACTAATTAAATATTCATTAGGAATATTCTACGGGGGTTGCAACTTGTTCCCAGTTGGACTTCTTTAAGTTTTAAACGAAATGGTTTTCTTTATAAAAAACCCTTTGTCTCACCTCTGAGGGCAAAAGGTAAACTCTGATTAAAAGGTTTTTGCGTTATTATCCACAAAACCTCCCAGCGTTGTGTAACGGCGGATGCTACGACGGCTGAGGTGCTTGTAACATCCCCGACATCAGGTAGACTTCGGTCTTGTTAAAAATAATACTTTCGGTGATTTGTTGGTTTATCAAAGCACAGTCGAGGCTACGGGCCCGATGTAGGGAACGGAGCGAAAATATCCTATCAATTTATGTAGGCTAACAAGTATTAAATTACACGGTACGCGCTGCCACCAGGTGGAGTGACATTAATTGCTGAAAATCCTGAGTTAAGAATAAAAGGGGATTTACGTAATATTTTAACTCTACAATTAATAACTGGGTAAAAACAACTGACGTTTAAAACACTTGGTTTTATTTATAGACAGTAAGAATAAAAAGCACTTATCACGAGCTTTTATAACTGAAAGCTTTGGAAATTAAATTAAAGCACAACGAATTTACATTATTAAATTCAACCAACGAACTTTGGCGTTTAAGAAAACAGTTACCTTTCACATCAAGAAAGTTCACTCAGGTATTTTTCAACCTCCTAAAGTAAAAGCAGCCGCAAGTTACAATTAGGCCTACAGTATGTTGTTTGCGTTCAAACTCCCACAAACTCAACTAAAACTTCCAGTTAAATCTGAACTAGATCGGCTCAACGGGAGCACTAGCAATTTAAGCAGGACTTTCACTTAAATTAAATTCTTTAAAATAAGTAAGATCGACATGGTGCTTTAGGAAGGGAACCACCCTGACGTTTATGATTAACTAAGTTCAGAAACTGCCGATGCACGAAGTTAAAACATAAAAATTCAAGCTAGAGGTTAAGTTAAAATTTGAACTAGTAATTTAGGTTTAGGGGCCTAAAGTAAAACTTTCAACTATAAACTACGCGAAAATACGAACCACAACCATAGTGCCCGGCATGGCAACTTTCGGACGGCATCGTTCCGGTCCCGATCGGTGTGACCACCTCCTAGTCTGAGATCTGTGAGCTGTGCTGTGGATACTTTGGGCTGGGGTTTTTATGGGGGAGGGAGGGGCGGACGTCTGCGACGACTGCACGTTTTGGCGGCAAGAGAGGCAGGCAGGCTTGGAGGAGGGAAATTTGTTCGAGTTCTAAAACGAGCTGTACCACGTGAATGCTTTAGAGGAAAGTGTAACGATCTGAATTGGCCTTTAAAAGGTAGAGACAAGGGGGTTTTTCGCTGATTGGCTGGAGCTTAGGAGCTCTGAGTGGCTGGATCTAGGACCGTTGGAGCCGTTGAGGGTTTAGAGTTCTGGAAGGGTTTGGTGAATTGATGGAAACGCAACAGTCCCAACTACGATGTTACGCATCGCAACTATTGAAGGAGGGGGGGGGG
>JAHWFP010218717.1:4080-43085 GCA_023313725.1 Lithobius niger
AAACTAGCTCAGTAAAAGGCTATATGAAAATTATAAGTGGCGTTTTGTCTCAGAAGAGAATGGCGATAGAGAAATGTCGGACATTTTCATGACATTTGGTGCACAACAAATAGAATAAAAAATATCGTACTAAGTCTGCATCAAACATATATGTAAAGTTAAGTACCTTAAAGGAAGCTTCTCCTGAAACACAACTAAGCTAGTATATTTCGGCTTTATGCCTGTATTGACAAAAAGAAGTAATTACATTTGTACATAGTTTTTGAAGCTACGGCGGCCGGAAGTTTGAGCGCTACGGCCCAGTTTGGTGACTTTTTGTTAGTGATGCTGTGGACGAACCAGAAGGAAATTTAATGTTCTGTTTTCACAGGAATGAAGTTCAGATACGTGGCTATTAAGAGCTTCTATGTTTGGCCGATTCGGATGGCAGCTTCACGTCGACATCTCCACCCAAAGTCGGCGGATTCTGGCCGGGGGGGGGGGAGTGTGGAGCTTCAGAAAAACAGAGTTTTTCCCCCGAGGTTTTTGATGTTTGGGATCCGGGTATCCTCTCCAATCATGCCGCAACCCAGAATACCATTACAGTCCGCCGTTACAACTGGTGGCAGCGGTGGGATGAACAGGTGCTGTTCCCGTCAAGCGTTTCCCCCCTGCCATGCTACAAGCAAGAAAACCTAGAAGGATGCAAGCCACTTCCAACTAGACGTCAGTGGTCCCGACAATACGGCCACGAAGCAGATGCCTGTGACAAGTCACAAAGTCACGAAGTAGATGGTACTAAAGTTATAAAATAGTACAAACACCGCCCAGCAGCCCCAACAACTGCCGGCGCCAGGAAGCAGCAGCTGCCGCTTCCAGTAGATGTCCTCAAGCCGAGAGCCGTCCCAACCCCACCCGATGCTGTAGGAGAAGAGGCCCGCAAGGAAATCTGCGCTCCGTACAGCCAAGCCGAGGATTTTGTGTTCTACACCGAGGTCCCGTGGATTTGACCGCCAGAGACGTTCAACTCCAAGCTTCAGTTCCGGACTTCCCGTGCTGTGATGGGTGCAGGAAGGACAGACTGACCGTACAGCGATTGTACAAAAATTGGGTGAGTGTACACGAGATATGCTATGAGGCCGCCAAGCCGAGTGTTGTAGTTGATAGCATTTATGCAATTTAGCTATTCATATACCAGAGTGCTGGAGGTTCTTGAGAGTGTATTTTTTGTATTGACTTACTGGATTTGGGAGAGAAGTTTTTTAATTAATTCGCTCTGCTCAAATTTAACGTTAAATTTTAAGTGGCTGCTTTTAATTTTTGTTTCATTTATAAAGGCTTTATTTTGAAACCACGTTAAAACGTAAAAATTGTCCGAAATGGATCAACTCGAAGAAATCATTCGTGATTTACAGAACAAAGACCTCAAAAAGGCATGTTTAAACTTAGGTTTTACAGTTAGTGATTCTAGAACCGAATCCCAACAAATCTTGCGAGCAGCCTTCGAAGATGGCAAATTAGATTTAAACGAACTCTCTGATGCACTAGCAAGCGCTATTGAAAAGAGAATCTATCCTTTTAACCAAAAAAGAATTAGCCGTTATGGAAAACGAACTTTTTCTGAAAGCAGAAGAGTTAAAGTTAAGAGCGTTAGAAGTGGCGGATGCAGAAAAACGCCGGGCTCATGAATTAACCCTTAAAGACAGGTAAGCCGCTCTTAAAGCCCAAGAAAGGGACCAAGAGGTCCAAATTAATGATCGTGCTAGCGCAATGGAACTAGTCAAACTAGATAAGCAGTTAGAACTAGCAAAGGTAAACGCTGCTTCTTTAAATCTTAACCCCGCTCCAAACGGAGCTAACGGCGTTCCCCCAAATCCAGTTGCAAGACATGGTAAAGTTGCGGACGTAGTTCGTCTCGTCAACAATTGGACGCCTAAAACTGAAATCAACAGATTTCTTAAGATCTTCGAACGTACAATGACTAGTCAAAAGATCCCCAGAGATCAATGGGTCACGGGATTCCAACCCCTCGTCGGAGAGGTTTTCATTAAAGTTTGCGATCAGCTCAACAGACGCTGAAATGCAAGACTACGATTTAGTTAAAAATAAATTGCTTGCCCGTTTTGTCCAGACCAAAGAGTCAGTGCAAACGCAGTTTCGTTCTCTAGAGAAAGTAACCGATCAGCAATTTTTTGATTATGCATTTGAGTTGGAAACTCTTTTCACTCGTTGGTTAGCTTTAGCTAAGGTTAACCGGGACTATGACAAACTTGTCAATTTAATGCTTTTAGAGCAATTTTATAAATCTTGCCCTACACAACTTAGGAAATGGATCCCGGATCAAATTAAGTTAGGGACGTTGGCTGAAGCAGCCCAACTTTGTGACGAGTTCACAACCCGCAATAAACAGATTGCTAACGAAACTGCCACTCGTGCAGCCAAAACACAGCCCATAGCGGTAGCGTCGAACCAAGGTTCTAAACCTACTGGTCAACAGCGTGGTCACAACCATAACCACAACACGACAGCTAATCCGGCCGGATCTGTCGGTGTGAAAGCAGATAACCCAGGAGGGGACCCTGCCATAAACATTAGTGCTAGTGAAAAAACTAACCTAAATCAAGATAGAGTTAGGCGCTGCCACGTGTGTAATTCTCCCCATCATTTTCGTAGTGAATGCCCCGAGCTTAACTCGAAACCCCAGCAAGTTAATGCATGTTTCCCAGTTGGGAAAAATGCTAGTGAAATTCTTAAGGCTAGTACTCTGTTTGGTAGCATAGGGAAAAATACAATTAATATTTTATGCGACTCCGGAAGCACCGTTTCGCTAGATCGCCAGAAATTGGCCACGCTTAAAGCGAAGGGTTCAATGTCAAACTGCCTTGTGTAGCGAAGTGTTTACTTTAGATCAGGTAAATCTAAGCCTAAAGTCAGATGATGGCACAGTAGTAAAATCAGTAGCATGCATTACACCGGTCAACAATTCGTTCTACGATGTCGTTTTGGGCGCGCCAGGATTAGAATCACTAGCCTTCAGCGTAGACCAGTAATCGCCACGCCCCGTGATTTTTCTTCAGTGCCAGCCGAGGTGGCTACGCCCCCCGTCAGAAACGGCCCACGTCAATCAAAGAAACGTTAGAGCCGCCGTAGAAAAACCAGCCCCGTGGGATTAGTCAAGCCCCGAACCCCCAGTGCTCCCGCCAATCGTCGTTAAGTCCTCAAGCGCAGACGAAAAGGATCTGCTAAAGACTTCGGAAGTCAACCCATTACGAGATAATGAGACCCAATTAGACCCAATGAGTTCCCTCCCTTGACCAATGGATGGACTGTCGCCATCTTTGTCGGAGTAAACAAGCAACGAAAAATGCGTTGAACCTGCCTCGTACAGGCAAAATAAAACGAAGTTTGTCAGCTAGTGATATAAACAAAAGTTTAGTCATGCCAGAAAAACCCAGAATTAGCGAGTTTAGCTTTGACGAATGGCTTAAGTTACGTGAGTTAACTTCCCCCAATCATAAGTTGGAAACAAGTGATTTAAAGGTCGGCATTAAAAGTGTTCCCCCTATATGCTTTGATTTTTTCCCCAGAGTTTAGTAAAGTAAAGTTGCCTGAATTTGTATCTAATTTAAAGTCAGTGTGTTAAGCAAATAAAAAACTTAAACATAGTTTTTTTCCCAGTCCCTTTTTTTTGTTAAAAGTAGGACCGATGTTTTAGTGTGAATTCTATGTCAGTCTAGGGTGGAAATAAATGCATTTATTATGGCTCTAGCACTGAATTGGTGTTTCCAATAAAACGTAAGTTTAATACCTAACCTAAAGTAGTTTTCTCTAAATTAGAATTTTTTTTTCTTGTTGCAAGTAAACCGGAAATCTAACAAAGTAAACTTCCCGTGCATGTTTTCTTTAAACAATGAGTAGTTTATCGCTACAACCGTGGCTCCATCTAGGAGCAACCAAACCTAAAATAGTGTATTTACTGAATTTTAAATCTTAAAACTTCAGAATATACTGGACAAACCTGGAAAGCATCTAGTGTGTGTTGCTGCATCAAGGCAGCATTTTCGTTAAATATTTAATTGTTAAACGTTTCATTTCAGTACAAATTGACTGAAAATTATTTTTACCTGCATTTTTAATTTTGTCATTTTGGTCAGTTGAGAGCTCATCCTTAAGCAACTCCCAGTTAATTCCCGTTTTGGTCTTCACACCTAAATTTGAAGTGCCTATGTTTTACTCTTTTTGTCACTATCAACGTCTCCCTCTGTGGGAGAATATTGACAAAGATTGTAACAACACTAATTAAATGTTCATTAGGGACATTCTACGGGAGTTGCAATCTGTCCCCAGTTGGCTCACGAAATGGTTTTCTTTATAAAAAACCGTCTGTCTCACCTCTGAGTGCGAAAGGTCAACTCTGTCGTTAAAAGGTTGTTAGTTTTTATCCACAAAACTTCCCAGTGTTGTATTGTTATATTTAAGTTATGGGTCTTATCTCAAAATCCTTCAGTATCAAATTCACCATGTAAACAAGTTGTTTGGTAACCTCAAACCATCCCAGTGGGAGTAGTTTAACAGTAAATAGAGCTGGTCATTTTATGCGTGCCCTTAGTATTCGATTTTCCGATCCCTATCGCAGCGGCTAGGTTTATTGAAATGCGGCGGAGGGTTAATTTCGCAATCATCCCAGAAAAAAAAATTACTAGACTTAAGCAGAGGCAGAATCCGTACGGGACATATTACCAGAGCAGTAGATGGCCTCATTTATTTGTTATAAGGAAACAACAAAATTAACCTTGTATTTTTATTCAAACTAGTGTGTTTTTTGATAAATGTCTTTTTGCCCCATTTTCAAATACTTGTACGATATTCCTGCAACAAGCAGCGCGGACAGTATTTAGTTAATGGCTGCAAAAACATTATTTTCTATGTGTAACTTTTAATTTTACTTAAAGTTCTCTGAGCCACAAAACGTTGGTCCCCCAAAAATACAAACATTTATGTAAACAGTGTATTTTATTTCGTGTCAAATTTTTTTGCTTATTTTTTGCGGTCTTGTGTTCATTGCATATCTTGTGTGCACTAACCTTTACATTATAGCTTTTATTCCGAGTTCTCAGGAACCCCGAATAAAATCCTGCGTCCGGGGGCGTGTCAACGAGCGCCACCGAAAAACGTGTTTGAACGATGTTTGTGTATTGTGTTTGAACGATCGCAACTACTATGAAAAATTTCCACTTAGATCAAACATTGTCCGTTAACTTTAAGATTCAAACCTCCAAATTAACTTTATGCGTTTTAGCATACAACTGAGCTAGACTATTTATTCATTTATTTAGCATTTTTATAATAATCTTTTGCCCCCAGAAACGCTGCCATTAGTCCAAGTAATTAGACATCGGCATTCTACCGGACACGAATTTTAGTGTATATATGCTTATTTTAGTTCTCCTCTCAGCCCGACTGGACCCAACCAAATACTACTGCTAGCTTGAACTACTATTAAAACTAAAAGAATTCTTAAAAAGATCTGTTTCCAAGCAATTCCGTTAAGTCAAACTGTGCAAAAACTTCAAATCCTCCTTTTTTGCCCCCCTCCTCAGCCAAAACTAGTTGTGGTGTGTAACACTGCAGTTTACAGTTAAAGCTTGTTTAATTTAATAGTAATGCTTTCTGCATTACCCAAAGCCAAGTATCAAGCTTTAACAAGAGCCTATTCACGTTACAAACATGTAAATATTCAATCCGTAGCCAATAATTTAAAGTAAAGCCGTAGTTCCCAATGTTCAATTGAGTAAAAGTCTAAACAGGCCTGTCTTTTCCGTTTACATGTCCCTACTCCTTCAAACGGCTCTACACCCAATCCCTTTGTTCAACCGACTTATCCTCCCACTTTCCATTGTTCTCGAGGCCCTCGGCCAATCAGACCCCCGTAGCTATCCTCGGCGTCCGCGCCTACTTCCGGTATTGTGTATATAACCCCAGCCCCAGTACTGAATCGTTAGCACAGCTCATAAATCTCCAGCTAGAGAAGGGTCACGCCGGTCGGGAGTGGAGACGCCATGTCCGTGGGATGCCATGCCGGGCAAAATGGCAGTGGTTCGTATGTTTGTTGTTAGCTTTTGAAAATTTAATTTAGGACCCCCCCCTCCCCCAAGTCTAAATTTTAGTTTAAAAACGTAACTTAAACTCTCTCTAGCTAGGGAATATTATGGTGGTGACGCCTGTAGCAGCATCTTCGGTTTCTCACCCCATAACGTCAGAGTGGTACTCTTTCTAAAAACCAACTTCTTTCTTATTTGTTTTAAACATTAATTCAAATAACTGACGGTTTGATCTTTGTGTGGGATTCATTGGTTATTCACTCCAGACGGACTTTATAAGTAGCCGAGGCTTTTATAATTTGAGGAGTTGACTTAGAAACAGCAACTCTGGGAGGTTTAAGGCTCTGTTTTATCACTTAGAAACATAACTGTGAAACGGTTGATCTTTCATGCGTGTTTGAAACATACTGTTTGATAGATTGTAACCAGCCGAGGCTGTTCAATCTTGCGGACGTCTCTACGGAACGTTCAGTATTGCTTTTTCTATTCGAAAAAATTAATTGATTGTTTTATTCTGAAACACAAATGTCGTTTTAGTAAAAACTTGTGAAAACGAATTACATGTTGTAAATTCAAACTTTGTGCTTTTAAATACTTTATTTCAAAAGCTTTCGTGCAAACTAAATGTAAAGTATGCTTTTCATTCCCTGTTGTTAAAATAAAACCAGGAGTTTTAAACTTCAGTTCGTTTGCTAATTGATTAACTATTTAAGTGTAAATAAATATGTAAACCATATTAAACCATATGTAAACGGTTAAATTTCCATCGCTGGTGGCAGTGAAATACCAGCAGTATTAAGGTTAGGCCCCTTTAATTTAGGACCCTGCTGGGACCGTAGCCCTTGCTGTGCTTATGCCGTAAAAGTCGCAATAATCACCGCAACACCTTAAGCTGAATCTCCGTGTCAAACCAGGAAACCGGAGGCGCTACAAGCACCTGAGCTGTCGTAGCGTCCGCCGTTACAAGAGGGATGCTCTTGGAGGGAGGAGAGACTGACCCAAACCGGCCGAGCTAGCACTACCGGAAGACGGCATGACAGCGCAGACAGGCAGGGTAGCTGAGCGCTCTTAGTGCATGGGGAGTTGACTCCCGCGTTTTTACAATTGGTGTTGTTGCTTCAACAAAGGAAACTTGCGGACTTTGGAACAATTAGAGGCCTGGCATGGAAGTACAGTGAGTTTAAAACTCACAAACAACGTGAGAATAGGCCTATAAAAATAAATCTACAATATTACGTATTGCAACTACTGAAGGTAGGGGGGGGGGGGCCCGGGTTTGCTCAGTTTTAAACTTACGGATCGATTTTAATTGAAGGAAATGCTATTATTGTTTTGCTTTGGGTAGGTAGCCACGCTGGAGAGGAGTGGAAGATGCCTAAACAAAATAAACATAAAATAAACACTGGGTCCGGTAAAATAAACAAACATAAATTTCGAGCTCCGGTATGGTTCATTGCAAAAATTTAAGTTATTAAAATGGATTTAGAGTGCCTAAATAAAAGATTAAATATACCAGCTTAGGTTTGGTTGGAATAAAAATATTTTAGGTTAGTTTTCAAGAATTTGCAGTAGCAGACAAGTGAATTTTAGCGTCGGACATTTTTCATGAATAACCAAAGTCATCACCGTAATTATAAATCAAAAATATCAGTTCAAGAGGATCTGTACAGGGTTATGAGGTTAAGTACCTTCGCAGAGGAAGCCCCTCCTAGTAAACACTTAGCTGATGTGTTTGGCTTTTTCCCTAGAAAAAAAAAAGGTGTAAATTACAAAATATACAGATTTTTAAATTTCTGCCCTCGGGTTTTTGTTCGGTGGTGTTGAGGTGTCCTCACCACGAGTGTCTGATACGAGACCGCGTTTACAAATGTCCTTTAATGCATTTTCCGGTGTGTGCAGGCTTTTGGCATGACCGTAATTTGCTTCTCCCCTCATAGGCGATTGTCGGCGCGTCCCTGACTGGTCCCTAACAGGCGACCTAGGCGCCCTTGGCGACCTCTTTCCCCGGGAGAAGCTCTGCGGGCTTTCCTCGACCTATGTCCCGGCGATGAATGCTTGCTTCTGCCGTGCGATGGGGACCGCGACCTGCGAGGCGGCATGCTGCGCCATCGTCCCGGCGACTCTCGGCGCCCCGGTGATACATGGCGCTCCGGTGATACACGGCACCCCGGCGACCCGTTACTCTCGGGCGATGTTCCGCTATCCGACTCACTCGGCGGTGCTCCCCGCATGTCGCCGACCCACATTTGCTTCGCCATCTCTAAAAACCTCGCAAACACGTCGCCCTCCGGCACCGTTTTGCCATGCTCGAGTCGACCTTTGTCGCTCAGCGAACGTGATCCCTTTTCCCGTCCGCTTTCCCTTTTCTCGAAAGCGGACTGAGATTTTGACACTTTACTACTTTTAACGGAATACTAAACCTTCACTTTTCCAATTTTTTTATGATAGCTAAGACCCTAAAAACCCCTTCAAAACTTATGAAATGTCGCTTGCCTTCTTACTTACGTCGTAATTAAAATAGGTGCGTTTTTTAAGACACCCAACCAAACGTAGCACCACGAGAGCTCGCGACTATGGAGGTTTCTTGAAGCAGCGTGACGTCAAAACCATAACGGAAGTGGGGAGCGCATTCTTCCCAACGTGCAGCTTGTAAACAAACATGGCGACAAACAATGCTGTCGCTGTCAATTCGTTGCAGCCTTATCAGTTTGAACCTGTTGCAAGTGGTAAACGGAAGGCAAAAAGATGCGAGATAGCTAAGAAAACACCAAAGAAGCCAGAAGACCTGTGGGATCCCGCCAGCGATGACCTGTCGTGGTGTAGATGCCAGAAATGCCCAAACTACGAGAGTCCCAGGCGATGCCGTTTTGTTTCTGGCGCACGCGCAGGTCATGCAGACAGGTGGAAGGCGCCGTAAAGGTAATGAAGTCACGACG
The DNA here is from genome assembly GCA_023313725.1 of Lithobius niger. Taxonomy (NCBI): domain Eukaryota; kingdom Metazoa; phylum Arthropoda; class Chilopoda; order Lithobiomorpha; family Lithobiidae; genus Lithobius; species Lithobius niger. The sequence goes on from JAHWFP010218717.1 coordinate 13,097, forward strand.
CGTGGTGGTTCAAACGGGATTTTCTCCAGAGCTTGTGCATCGTCTGCTTAAATCAGGTAGTTTAAAAATTCGTACGGCCTAAACACTGACACCCAATGACGTCGGATACATGTTAACATTAATTCCAGTATCTATAACTATCGATAAAAAATTCATTGTTGGAGGGTTTAGCATTCCTTTAAAACTTGTGTCGGCGTTATCCCTGCGGTCGCCTCCGGAATCCTTTCCGTCCGTGTCACGACCGCTAGAGGTGGATGTTTTTCTACTTATCCTGCCACTCTCTTCCACTTTTTCCCTCACTTTTCTACCATCATCCTTCCTAGGCCTACAGCTAGAATTGTCTACGTTACCTTCTTTGGATGCGTTAATACTATGGCTCTTAAAGGTAGTGCTCGACTTTGGGGCAGTCGTGCTGCTTGTTTTTATTTGCAGTTTTTCATTGCCCGCCGCCATTTTCTCATTCCCAAGCAAGGCACGTTCGTTATCGTTCACGGGAGGCACAGAGACACTCGCATTACTAATTCTCTCACTCCCCCCGATAGACTTATGAGCTTTCAAAAGATCAGCGAAAGAGGCCAAAAGTTCTGACTTCAACATGTCAATCTTTGTATCCAACGATTTATTAATGTCTTTAGTAATAATCGCCCTGGATTCGTCAGCCTGCAAGTTAGCGGTGACCGCCGTCGTTTTTTGCAGCCAATACGACCGCACCCAATGAGTTTGGGGCATAAACCGTCTTATCTGCTTCAACAAAGCCGTTAAAGTCCGGTGACGAAATGGTACTAGAGTCCTCGTGAAAAATAGCAGGTGCGTTGTGGTCAACCCCCATTAATTTTAATCGATCATCAATAGACTGAATACTCTTACCCGCCTTTTTCTCCTTGTTGGCCCACTTGTTGTCAGTCTTGCGTCAAGCTCGCAACACGTGCGTAATAGCCACCGCTTCATGTAACGCGCACAGATCACAGAACTTATTCACAAAATCGCATTCCCAACACTTGCCACACGAAGGGTGAATAAATTGTCCGTTGTGTTACTGTGAAAGTTTTCGTCAAATTCAGTTATAATTCGGAGAATTAAAATATTTGCAAGAAGTAGACACTGTCTTGCTTGTGAAAATTAGCGGTAAATATTTTAATTCTCCGAATTATAACTCTGAATTTGACGAAGGGTAAAAATCCTGTGGTGTTTTGTCGCATGTGCAGCTTGGGTAGTTACCCGTTTTGATTTTCTCGCGAAACTTGCTCTCAGATTCACTCACGTTTGTCATTTTTGAACACGAAAAACCTAAACACTTTGACACTTCACAGTGCCCAAGCGAATGTGAGGATCAATCCAAGATGGCGGCTGCATCTGTGATAAAGCAGCGCGCCTGGCGGGCAGAGGGAAATAAAACTCACGGAGACAACAAAATAACGTTTTTTTTTTGGGGGGGGGGGGGGGAAAAACCAAAAAAAAGATTTTAGCATAAATTAATGAAGGTCAGTATTTTGCAGATAGTAATAAACCATGTTTTTGCCACTGTCTCGGCAAATAGATATTTCATCGGCATATAGAAAAATAAATTAAACATTCCACCCACCAGTGCAGTTTAAAAAAAAAGGCTGGAGAACCAACTTCTTTTTTCAAGTGGCCTGTACAGGACTTACTTACTATCTCCCTGTCCATAAAAAGTTAAAAAAAAAAAACGTCAAATATACTTTTCAACTAACTACATACTCCTTTTGCTTCCTACAAGCTACTGTTGCATTCTTTTAAACAGTAAATAAGAATTAAAACTTGTGTTTGTCTTAGCAGTGCAGTAGGGTGCAAAAGTAAAATAAGAAGGGGCAGGCTTATGGAACAGTGCAATACCTTGCTTAAGTCTTTTCCCAAGTCACGCAAGTGCTACAGTACACTTTAGAAGAGCATCTTGACACTAACATCAAACAAACAATGACTTAGAAGTCTACAAAAAAATTGTAGACTACTATCAACGTACATGGCTTCAGTAGCAAATAACTAAACTATGCGAGAGACATTAATGTGAACGTAGAGGAACATAGCAAAATATTTTACTAAGGGATACTACAATAGAAATTACAGTTAAACACTTTCAAAAAAAATACAGATCAAGTTAAAAAAAAAACGTTCGATTTCCCCATTTCGCTGCGTGAATGGGGTAATCAGTTTTATCCATGAATATGTACCCAATTAAAAATTTGCATTATTTAATTTATTTGTCGAAATTAGGCAAAATTTTCTGACTTAAAAATTAAAGATACTCACCACAAAGAAACCCCAATGTTAGACGATTCCAGGCATCACACATATACGTACTGAAGTCGTCTTGATTTGTTAAAGCGTAACGTCGGTGGCAACTAAGCGGGGAACTGGGAGGATAATTGGCCAGTTTAGGGATAAAAACTGAACGTTTTGATCCCAGAATACCTACCCAATTAAAACTTGCATCTTCCAGACTTTTACAACTAGAATGGAGGGTACTAGCCGTCGTTAGCCTTCAGCCACCTTGCTTCTGCCCTGAATCTTCTGTAGAACGCCGATGGGGCCGAACAAAGACAGAGCAGTAGCGTGGGATGACATGTCCTGTAGACAGTGTGGTAAAGCTAATTTCGTAGTGCCACGAGGCTGCTTGTAAAATCTCTTCACTGAGACAACGTTGTAGTCCCCCAGGATGTGGAAATGGTACGAAATTCATGGGCATCTTCACATTTTCTGACGCATTTTCCTTTTAAAATTTCTTCGTAGGGGAAGGAAATCACAGCTCCGATTCACGAAGCAATCATAGTAGGGGTCGTGGACGTCTTGGAACGGAACAGGAAAAATAGGTCAGATGGACCTTTTTGAAATTAAGGTCATTGGTTGCTTCAAATTAGAAGCGTAGGTATGCATCACCCATACTCAAAGGCTTGAATTTCGCTACACCTAAATCTACAAGCCAAGGCCAGAAGAAAGTGTCTTTCTTTTTAAAAGGCCAAGGGCTGCTTGACCCAAGGTTTGTAGAGAGACTTTAAAAACCCTGACAGTACTACGAGAAGGTCCTACTTCGGAAAAGTTTATATGAGTGATGGGTCTCTAATCCGAAAGCCTTGAAAAGTTGACAAATACGGAAGTCTTCAATGATCTGAATGGAATCAGCAGTTTTTAACAGAATTTAACCCCGAACAATAACACTTTGATTGCGGATATGTTCATGCTCACCGTAAAAAGTTGAAAAAAATCACTCAGTTGTGCTACAGGAGGAACCAAGGGATCAATGTTTTTTTTCACAACACCTACGAAGCCATCAGATCCAATTCCCTTCATAAATCTTGCAAGTGCTACCTCGGAGGTATCCGACTATGGCAACTTTTTTACCAATATTCATCTGTCTTGAAGAACTAGGCGACAGTAGCCAGGCATGAATTTAGGACTGAAAAGGAACTATCGTATCTCTTTTTTGAGTGAGAGTGGCTCCTTCCACTCGAAGTTTTCTTGGGACGTCGACTAAAAGATGAGAGGAATGAACCGTGGTTGAGCTGGCCAGTGTAACGGCGGACGCTACGACGGCTTAGGTGCTTGTAACGCCCCCGGTTTCCCTGGTGTACGTGGAGTTTCAGCTTGAGGTTAATCGGTGTTAATGACGACTTTTTACGTTATTCAACACAGCATGGACACTGTCCCAGCATGGGGGATGAAGCGCCGGTCCTAATTAAAGGGGCCTAACCTTAACTGTCGATATCACTGCCACCAACAGTGAATTTAACTGTTTAACTAGCTAAAATTAAAGATGGGCTACATATAGACCACTCATTCTAGACAAAAAATCACCCAAACCCAGACAAAATTACCCACAAGTTGAAACTCGGCAGAAAGCTAGCTTCTAAGGTGTAGAATAACATACCAAAAGTCCCCGCAAATCCGTGTTATGCTACGGCCGCCATCTTGGAAAATGGCCGCCATATTTTGATTTTTCCTCCCCCACGTGTTAAATATTAACTGCACAGAAAATATTTTTCTACAAATGTTGTAGGGGGGGACCAGATCTAACTTTTCATTTCTATACACTTTCCTCCTTAAGTGAGAAATAAACGCGGTACAGTGATTTTTCGTTGAACAATTGTCTGTATTGTCGTATAAATTACAAGTTTAGTGTCTGTATACATCGCATATAGCATCACTTATATTGTTATAATTTACGAGGGCTGATCCAGGCTAAGCCCTCGGTGTGTAGTTAAAACATAGTTAATACCACCACGCTTTCCTATTGTTAATTGTTGTGTAATGTGGCCGTGTGGAGTGCTATACAGGGCCCGTTACTGGTTCCCATTATGAAAGCAGACATAACCATTTCTTGCATTATATTGGCTGCTATATTGACATCACAAACCTTGACCTTGGGTTTTTTTCCTTCCCCCCCCCTACCCACCCCCACCCGTTAATCCCTGAAGAAGGAAGTCAGGGGTATTAAGTATTTAAGCAACTTTGGAATGACTCAAATTCTGGGAAGGTGAATGTCCAATATTCAAGGAAATAAGGACACTAACTTAATATTTGTTGTGGACCCTATTGTAAATAGGCAGTCCCAACATACATGCACTGTGGAGTGGACCTGGAAAGAAGCTGCTCTGAGTAAGGAAAGTGCAACCTTGCTTTTTTGAATGCAACTTTAATTTCGGGCAATGGAATGCATCATATGCGGTGAAGATCTTGCATCTGGTGACACTGTAGTTGTGGAGAATGGCTTGAAAACACTCCAAGATGCCAGTCTGATGAGGAAAGATGGCAAATATGACCGATTGATTTCTGTAAGCAGAATAGAGGTTCACATCAACTGTAGAAAGGGTTATACAAGAAAAAGCAGCATTCTAGCTTCAGTGAAAGACGGAACAGAAGATGGGCCATCATGTGAATCTCCAGTGTTACGTTCTGAAATCGGCACTTTTAACTTCAAGCTTCACTGTCTGTTTTGTGGGGACTTAGCAAGTAGATCGAATCTGAAGGTACCCAAACATCAAAGAGAAGGTGTTCATCGAGTGGAAACAGTGGAATTTAAGAACACGGTTTTCAAAATTTCTCAGGAACGAGTGGACGAATTGGCAGAAATTGTGAAAGCAAGAGTGAGTGCAGTTATTGATCTTCCAGCTGCGGAAGCCCGTTACCACAAAAGATGCTACGATAAGTTCAAAAGCCAAAAACATCCAGGGTTTACTCAAGGTAGACCACAAGATGCCAATGCCTTAGCTGCCTTCAAGCAATTGTGTGATTTTTTAGACAGCAATGACGAGTGCCAATATACATTAACAGAGTTGAAGAAGATTATGCTCAACCTGTCAGGAGAGGCTGCAGACACACTCTACAGCGAGAAGCATTTAAAACGCAGCTTGATTGAACATTATGCAAACCGTTTAACCATTACAGATATGCCAGGAAAGGTTAATATCATCTGTCTGCGTGACACTGCTGATAAAATACTAAATGAGAAGTGGTACACTGACAGAAAACCACTTCTAGAAGATGAACGTGAACGTATTGTTCAAGTAGCGGCATCCATAATACGTGAAGACATTCAGTCTCGGCCATATGACTGCAGTACATACCCCCTAATAGAAGACATTAAAGAAGGAGGCACAGAATACATCCCAAAAACTCTGAGAATGTTTACTGAGGGAGTTACGAAGAAAAGGAGTACCGGAATTGGTGAAGAATCATTCAAAAAACTACAACGAAAACAGACGGCTATCAACCATGCTATGATTACAGCATGCCGACCACGATCATTTGTATCTCCACTTCAGATTGGTTTGTCCGTCTACCTGCATAGGAAATATGGATCTAAACAGCTTCTTGATATATTATCAACCATGGGTGTTTGTGCCTCATACACAGAAGCGATTAGGTATCAACAGTCTGTAATGCACAGTGCACAAGCACAAGTAGATGATAATGCATACGTTGAATTTGTGTTCGATAATGCGGATGTGAATGTGCGTACCTTAGATGGGTTAGGTACATTTCATGCCATGGGTGGCATAAAATATGTAACACCTGCTCAGTCAGTGAATGCACAAATTCCTGTAACTCGAATTCCTACACCTCCAAATGTGCCTTCCGAAATATCTCAGATACGTATTTGTTCGTATGGAAAGCAAAGTAGAGCACGGTTGAAAGGAATAACTGTGAAGCGCCTTACATTAAACGAAGATGATGTTGTTGCAGTTTCGAAGGCATTACGGCTGGACATGCTTTGGGTATGCGGGTTCACAACAATAGCACACCCAACACCAAACTGGAATGGCTACATGCAAGCGGCATTTGAAGAAAGTGGCAGCTATGATGTATCAAGAGTTATTCCACTTCCTTTCATCAACCTAGATCCAGGAAATCTGACAACTATATATTCAGCACTGACTTATGCTGCAAACCAGAGCAGGCAACATAAACAACATTGTGTAGTCACTTTCGATCAGCCCCTCTACATCAAAGCTGCTGAAATGGTTGCATCAGCCCCACCAGGAAGTGATGTTTCAAATATTATAGTGCGTCTTGGAGGATTCCATCTTCTTATGTCTTACTTAGGCTCTATCGGTTACATTATGCGAGGAAGTGGGATAGAACAGTTGTGGGAAACTGTTTATGGGAAAGCAACAATTGTACATATGCTGACAGGGCATGCTTATGCACGTGCTGTAAGAGCCCATCTCCTTGCACTAGCAGCCCTTGCCGATTTACTACTCCAAGCATCAGTTGAACTGCAAGGAGCATTTGTGGATGGTATACTTGATTTGCACGAACAACTACTTACGGATCAGGTGTCACCAGAAGAGGCATATAACCATAATGCATTGGTATTGTTCACAGGTACTTTCAAGAAACTGTGTAACGATTTGAAAGATAAAGTCGTACGTCTAAATTGTGGATTCAGTACTTCGAGCAAGTACTTCTTATGCTTCGATTCATCAGAGCCGAAAGAACTGGTGACTGGAAATTACATATTGCTTCAATCGTTGAAATGTTGCCACATTTCCACGCAGCTGCACATCTACCCTACGCAAAATCAGCTCATCTCTACGTTCAACAAATGACTGAATTAGAATCACGGTTAATGCCACATGAGTTTGACCGGTATGTAAAGAAAGGTTTCTTTACTGTCAGGCGTACTGATCGATTTTGGGCAGGTATTTGGTCAGACATGACCATTGAACAAGTGCTGATGCGATCCCTTAAGGCAACTGGCGGGCTTACACATGGTAGAGGTATCACGGAACAGACATTGTCTCGATGGATTGCATGTGCACCCCCATGCGTTGAACTTGCAGAAGCAATGGAGACATTTGCTGGTATACACACACATTCAACGGAGCAACACGTCGAACTACGCCTAAGCCGTGAAAGTACAGATTCGCGTGACAGACAACGTTTTGTGGATTGGTTGAAGCTGCATAACCCATTCGTTGATGTGTCAAAACACTTATCAAGTCTTTCATCAGGTATGGTTGCAGACATCACAGTGACATGTGATGAAGCTGTCATAAAAGGAACTGCAGCAATGGAGAAGATGTACGGGAAAAACTTCCATGACCTTACACTACGCAGAAAGGATAAGACCGTGGTTCTAGCTGATGCTACATCGTCAATAAAGATCTTGGAGGATGCGGTACTTGTTGAACCACAGCAGCTGTTCAATAGAATCATATGCGTTGCCAAGGGACCATCCGAACTGAAGTCATACTTTGTATACGAGTTGGCACCGAGACCGCCATCATTATTTGATGATGTCTCCTTAAGAAAAGGAACCAAGTCTTCGTTACTGCGTGCTTTCAAACCTGACCCAGTGTCCGATGTGAATATTCCAGAAGATGCAATGTATGTACTAGATGGAGGTAACCTACTTCACACTGTTATTTGGCCAACGCCTTCCACATATGGCGCAGTTCTGGACGTATATATGTCATATATACATCGAGCTTATGGTAATACGTGTTATGTAGTATTCGATGGATATCCAACGACACCGACAACAAAAGGAGAAGAGCAACGGCGTAGGACGATTAAAACAGTAATGTCTCCTGAAATCCGGTTCGACGATCATACACAGACATCATGTAAGCAAACAGCCTTTCTCGGAAACAATGAGAACAAGAAGTCTTTTATTTCCGCGCTTTCTAGTCGCTTGAAAAGCGTTGGCATCACAGTCATACAAGCTGAAAGTGATGCAGATGTTTCCATTGTAGCAACTGCTGTCTCACTGTCACAGTTCCACAAGCTACCGGTTGTGGTTGTCGGACAGGATACGGATCTTCTAGTTCTGCTAACAGCACTTGCGAATTCGGATGACAACATTTTCTTTCTGCGTCCAAGTGTAGGTAAAATACAGTGCACTGTTTTCAACATTCCTTCTCAGAAAAAACTGCTGGGCAACACTTGCAAATTCCTTTTGTTCGCACATGCAATGACGGGTTGTGACACCACCTCTGCAATTTACCGTAAAGGCAAATTGCAGGGCATAAACATGTTAAAGAAAAATATCGACTTATGTGCACAGGTACAGGTATTCAATATAGCAAACGCAAAAAAGGAAGATGTAGCTTTGGCAGGGGAACGCTTCTTACTGGAATTGTATGGGGCCAAAGCAAGCACACCATCACTCGATCTACATCGATATTTTGCATATAATCGCGCCACTGCTAGACTGTCGTTAAAGTCTAAATTCGATCTGGCAACCCTGCCACCCACAAGCGCAGCTGCGCAACAACATTCCTACCGCGTGTACTTGCAAGTCCAGGAGTGGTTGGGAAATTCCATGGATCCAACCGATTGGGGATGGAGAAATATGAACGGTGGCCTGCAGCCAATCACAACTGACTTGAGAGCAGCTCCAGCGGAGTTACTCCAAACTGATTTCGTGCAACTGCAAGTCAGGATGCCAGAAACATTGCGATTGCTCTAGAGCAGGACTTCAGTGCTCCGCTATGTGTGGACAGTGCCAGGGAATGTCGTGCGTCAACTCGCCTGCTATATGCGTTGATGAGTCTGATGATGATACGACTGAAGATTAATAACACTTTTCATTTAATCGGCTTTGAAAATTTTTATATGATATCAGTGTAAACGTGCTAACTCTTTTTTTTTTTATTACCGTAAGATACGCTTTCATGTACATTTTCTTGTAATATTGCGATAATACAAACTCTTGTTTCGTGAAAAACTACTGTACCTCGTTTATTTTTCATTTTGAGAGGAAAATGTATAGAATAGAAAAGTTAGATCTGGCCTTCCCCAACAAGTTTTGTAAGAAAGAAATTTTTGTGCCATTAATATTTAAAACGTGGGGGAGGAAAAATCAAAACATGGCGGCCATTTTCCAAGATGGCGGCCGTAGCATAGGGTAGATTTCCGGGGACTTTTGGTATGTTTTTCTACACCTTGGATACAAACTTTCTGCAAAGTTTGAACTTTTGGTTAATTTTGTCTGGGTCAATGTTTATATTGAGTGGCCTAATATTTATATTTTACACTAAAAGACAATCAATCTAGCAAACGACTGAAGCTTAAAACTCCTGGTTTTATTTTTGCGACAGAGAATGAAAAGCACTTTACATTATAGTTTGCTTCGAAAAAGCTCTTGAATACAATTATTTAAAAGTAGCAAGTTTGGAATATACAAATTAGTAAGTAACACGATTTCAGACCAACAACACTTGTGTTTGGAATAAGAGTTTAAATTTTCACAATAGAAAAAGTAATATTAGGTGCTCCCGGAGACACCCACAAGACTCAACAGCCGCAACTGATAAAAGTCTGACAGTATGTTTCTACATGATCAACCGTCCACAGTTATGTTTCTAAGTTTTCCAAGTACAAAAAGATCAACCTCCCTTAGTTCCCTCGAGAACTGTTCTAAGTAATAAAAAGCCCGGCAAGTTTACACTTAGGCATCAGTTTGTTTCAATTTGACTTCCACAAAGATCAAACCGTCAATTAGTTTAAATTAAAAATCCATTTAAAGTAAACTGGAAAAGTTGGTTTTTAGTAAGAGAACCACTCTGATGTTATGGGGAGAGAGAACCTAAGATGCCGCTACAGGCGTCTCCACCATAATTTTCCCTACCTAGAGAGTTAAGTTTACGTTTTTAAACTAAAATTTAGAATATGGGGGTACTAAACTGAACTTTCAAAAGCTAAACTATAACATACGAACCACTACCATCGTGCCCGGCATGGCATTCTCCGGACATGGCGTCTCCACTCCCGACTGGCGTGACCCTTCTCTAGCTTGAGATCTGTGAGCTGTGCTAACGATTAAGTTCTGGGGCTGGGGTTTTATACACAATACCGAAAGTAGGCTCGGACGCCGAGGATAGCTGCGGGGATCTGATTGGCTGAGGGCCTTGAGAACAATGGAAAGTGGGAGGAGAAGTCGGTTGAACAAAGGGATTGGGTGCAGAGCCGTTTGAAGGAGTAGGGACATGTAAACGGAAAAGACAGGCCTGTTTTGAGTTTTACTCAATTGAACATTGGGAAATAGGCCTTTACTTGGTATTATTGGATACAGATTGAATATTTACATGTTTGCAACGTGAATAGGCTCTTGTTAAAGTTTAATACTTTGGTGTTTGGGTAATGCATAAAGCATTACTATTAAATTTTATAAGCTTTAACTGTAAACTGCAGTTTTATACACCACAACTAGCTTTGGCTGGGGGGGGGGGGGAATTGAGGATTCGAAGTTTTTGCACAGTTTGACTTTCGGATTGGGTTTGAACAGATCTTTTATAAATATCTTTTGGTTTTTAATAGTAGATCAAGCTATCTGTAGTGTTTGAAAGGTCTCAGTCGGGTCTAGAGGAGAACTAAAACGAACATATATACACTGAAAATTCGTGTCCGGTAGAATGCCAGGTCGTAGTACGTTTGGACACATGATAGCGTTTCTGGGGTTAAAAGATTATTATAAAAGGATAAATGCGGTTAAATTAACTAGCTTAGTAGGATGCTATAACACATTAAGTAACTGGTAACGTTTTAACGTTTAATTTGGAAGTTAAAATTGATCATTGTGGAAATTTTTCATATGTATTGCGGCCGACAAACACAATAAAAAATATCACACTACAACTTGTAGTTTGTAAACTTATCGAGGTTCAGTACCTTCGCAGAGGAAGCTCCTCCTAAAATGCACTAAGCTAGTGTGTTCGGGCTTTTTGCCCTAAAAAGAAAAGGATAAAATACAAATACAAAAGTACAGAGTTTCATAATGGCGGCCATGATGACGGAGTGTAACGGCGGACGCTACGACGGCTCAGGTGCTTGTAGCGCCTCCGGTTTCCTGGTTTGACACGGAGATTCAGCTTAAGGTGTTGCGGTGATTATTGCGCCTTTTACGGCATAAGCACAGCAAGGGCTACTGTCCCAGCATGGGGGATGGAGCGCAGGGTCCTAAATTAAAGGGGCCTAACCTTAATACTGCTGGTATTTCACTGCCACCAGCGATGGAAATTTAACCGTTTACAAAGAGCTAAACTAAAAATGGTTTACATATTTATTTACACTTAAACAGTTAATCGACTAGCAAACGAATTGAAGTTAAAAACTCCTGGTTTTTATTATGACATCAGAGAATATAAAAAGAACACTTTACATTAAGTTTGCACGAAAGCTTTTGAAATAAAGTATTTAAAAGCACAAAGTTTGAATTTACAACATGTAATTCGGTTTAACAAGTTTTGACTAAAACGACGTTTGTGTTTCAGAATAAAACTACATAATTTTTCGAGTAGAAAAAGCAATACTGAACGCTCCGCAGAGTCGTCCGCAAGATTGAACAGCCTCGGCTGGTGACAATCTATCAAACAGTACGTTTCAAACACGCACGAAAGATCAACCGTTTCACAGTTTTGTTTCTAAGTGATAAAACAGAGCCTTAAACCTCTCAGAGTTGCTGTTTCTAAGTCAACTCCTCAAATTATAAAAGCCTCGGCTACTTATAAAGTCCATCTGGAGTGAATAACCAATAAATCCCACACAAAGATCAAACTGTCAGTTATGTGAATTAATGTTTAAAACAAATAAGAAAGAAGTTGGTTTTTAGAAAGAGTACCACTCTGACGTTATGGGGTGAGAAACCTAAGATGCCGCTACAGGCGTCACCACCATAATATTCCCTAGCTAGAGAGAGTTTAAGTTACGAATTTAAACTAAAATTTAGACTTGGGGGGACATAAATTAAATTTTCACAAGCTAACAACAAACATACTAACCACTGCCATTTTGCCCGGCATGGCATCCCACGGACATGGCGTCTCCACTCCCGACTGGCGTGACCCTTGTCTAGCTTCAGATCTGTGAGCTGTGCTAACTATGCATTCTGGGGCTGGGGTTTTATACACATTACCGGAAGTAGGCGCGGACGCCGAGGATAGCTACGGGGGTCTGATTGGCCGAGGGCCTCGAGAACAATGGAAAGTGGGAGAAGTCGGATGAACAAAGGAACTGGGTGCAGAGCCGTTTGAAGGAGTAGGGACATGTAAGACGGAAAAGATAGGCCTGTTTTGAGTTTTACTCAACTGAACTTTCGGAAATAGGCCTTTATTTTGAATTATTGGCAATGGATTCCATATTTACATGATTGCAACGTGATTTGGCTCTTGTTAAAGCTTATTACTTGGCTTTGGGTAATGCATAGAACAGTACTATTAAATTAAACAAGCTTTAACGGTAAACTGCAGTGTTAAACACCACAACTAGTTTTGGCTGGGGAGGGGGGCAAAAAAGGGGTTTTCGAAGTTTTTGCACAGTTTGACTTTCGGAAATGGGTTACACGGATCTTTTTAAGAATTCTTTTAGTTTTAATAGTAGTTCAAGCTAGCAGTAGTATTTGATTTGGTCCAGTCGGGCTGAGAGGAGAACTAAAATAAACATATATACACTAAAATTCGTGTCCGGTAGAATGCCGATGTCTAATTACTTGGACTAATGGCAGCATTTCTGGGGGCAAAAGATTATTATAAAAAGGCTAAATAAATGAATAAATTGTCTAGCTTGATGGTATGCTAAAACGCATAAAGTTCAGGTGGTTTGATCCCTAAAGTTAACGGACAATGTTTGATCTAAGTGGAAATTTTTCATAGTAGTTGCGATCGTTCAAACACAATAAAAAATATCACACTTCAAAAATGGTTGTAGTACATGGGCACAAGGTTCAGTGCCTTTCTCCTAAAATACAACTAAGCTAGAGTTTGGGGCTTTATGCCCGAAAAGAAGAGTGATAAAATCAAAATATACAAATACATTTTATAACAATGGCGGCCATGATGAAGTAGCGCTGCTGGTTTTGAGGTGATATTCAAATGTAGATTTGAGAGTTTTTCAGATGGAAAGTCCGGACTTGGGGTTCCCCAAGAGTCTTGTATTTGGACAGGCTATTAAATGTCGAAGAGTTTGTGAGAATCGGACCATTATTGCACAAACGGCGAGAGTTGCCTCGGCGAGGCATTTGGGTACCTCAAGAAAATTTTTGAAAAACAGGTGTTTTTCGGTGGCGCTCTTTTACACGCCCCCAAACGCAGGATTTTATTCGGGGTTCCTGAGAAATCGGAATAAAAGCTATAATAAAAGGGTTAGTGCACAGAAGATATGCAGATAACAAGACCGCCAAAATTAAAGCAAAATTGACATGAAATAAAATACACTGTTTACATAAATGTTCACTTTGCCGTTCTGTATTTTTGGGGGACCAACGCCTTTGTGGCTTAGAGAACTTTAAGTAAGGTAATAGTTACAAGTTATAATTCACTATCCTTGCAACCATTAACTAAATACTGTCCGCGCTGCTTGGTGCAGGAATATCGTACAAGTATTTGGAAATGGGGCAAAAAGACATTTATCAAGAAACACACTAGTTTTAAAATACAAAGTTAAGTTGGTTGTTTCGTTATAACAAATAAATGAGGCCATCTACTGCTCTGGCAATATGTCCCTAGCCGTTCTGCCTCTGCTCAAGTCTAGCCCCCCTTTTAACTCGGTAGGCTGCGATAAAAACCGACGGACGCATAGCAATAAACCTAGCCGCTACGATAGGGATTGGAGAATTGTATACTATAGGCACGCACAAAATGACCAGCTCTATTTACTGTTAAACTACTCCCACCGGGATGGTTTTAGGCCACCAAACAACCTGTTTACAAGGGTGATGTGACACTAAACGGTTTAAAGGTATGACCCATCACTTAACAACACAACACTGGGAAGTTTTGTGGATAAAACCTAACAACCTTTCAACGACAGAGTCGACCTTTTGCCCTCAGAGGTAAGACAGATAGTTTTTTTTTTTTTATAAAGAAAACCATTTCGTTTAAAACTTAAAGAAGAGCCAACCGGGGACAGATTGCAACTCCCAAAGAATATTCCTAATGAATATTTAATTAGTGTCGTTACAGTCTTTGTCAATATTCTCCCACACAGGGAGACGTTGATAGTGACAAAAAGAGTAAAGCATAGGCACTTAAAATTTTGGTGTGAAGGCCAAAACGGGAATTAACTGAGAGTTACTTAAGGATGAGCTCTTAACGGACCAAAATGACAAAATTTAAAATGCAGGTAAAATTTAATTTTCAGTCAATTTGTACTGAAAACAAAATGTTAAACATTTAAGAATTTGTTTAAACAAAATATCGACTTAACGCGTCGGCGTTCAAGTGAAACTTGCCAGGTTTGTACCGGACAGTGTAGTCATAGTCTTGGAGGGTGAGGCTCCACCTAAGCAATCTGGGATTTTTGCCAGACATTTGCTTGAGGCAGTGAAGTGGGTTGTGATCTGATTCTATGATAAATTTTGTCCCATAGATGTAGGGCCATAATTTAGCAAGAGACCAGATCAGACAAGCACACTCTTTTTCTGTCGTCTCGTAATTTTGCTCACGGGCTGTTAATTTACGTGAAACGTAAAGGCAGGGGTGTTCATCTTCACCAAATTCTTGTGACAACACGCAGCCCATGCCACGGTAGGAACAATCGCATTGGAGGATGAAAGTTTGGTTGAAGTCAGGGGCTCTTAGGACGGGAAACGTCAATAAAGCGGTTTTCAAAGTCTCAAAGGCAGTTTGCTTTGAATCATCCCATGAAACGGGATCGGGTGCGTCCTTTTTCAGAGAGTCTGTAAGGCTTGCACAGATTTTGGAATAGAGGGGAATGTAACGTTGGTAGTAACCAACCAAACCAAGGAAGGAACGGACATCTTTCTTAGTTTGTGGCCGTGCGAATTTTTGGACAGCCAAAACCTTCACTTCTGAAGGGGTGCGAGTTCCATTGCCCACTTCGTGACCAAGAAAGGTGGCTTTGCTGCAAGCGACCTGCGATTTTTTTGCGTTCACAGTTAACCCGGCCTTCTTGACAGCAAAGAGAAATTTGAAAACGTGGTCCAAGTGTTGTTGCCACGTTTCGGCACCAACTGCGGTGTCATCTTGAAAAGGAGTGACATACTCCTCCATGCCACGAGTGACATTATCCATGAGCTTCTGAAAGCAAAATGGAGCGTTCTTCATCCCCATATTCATCATTAGGGGAGCAAATTTCCCTATGGGGGTAGTAATAGTGGTGGCCATTGAAGCCTGTGGCGTCAAGCGCACTTGCCAAAATCCAGGGTTAAGGTCAAAAATGGAAATATATTTCCACTTGGCTCCACGTTCAATACATTCCTCAATGTTGGGAATTAGGTAATCTTTAGTTACCGTATGGTTGTTCAGCTCACGGTAGTCAGTTACAGGACGAGGGCTAGCGTCTTCTTTTTGTACAATAATCATGGGGGATCCATGTGGGGAATCCGTTTCCACAATTAACTCCAGATCTAACATACGTTTGATCTCTGTAACTATCAAGTCACGTTCGAACTTGGCATGCCTGTAATATTTACAAGGCTTCACCTGAGTGTCAATTAACTCCACATCGTGGGTGACAATGTCGGTACGACCCGGCAGAGTAGAAAAAACACCATCTACCTGGTCAAAGACTTTAAGTAAGTCTGTAAAGGCATTTGGCCAAAAATCCAGATTGGTTAGGATACCCGGCACCAAAGATCAAAAACTAGGGGAACCAATTTTTTTTTCTTAGCGACGTAGGCCTAAGTGCTTAAGCCTTATACTTTAAATTGTGTAAATCCTAGGAAAATGGACAGAAACGATCACAGCCTTCACTCCTTAATAGCCACAGACTTTACCTTCATCTCTGCGAAAACAGAACTCCAAGCTATCCTGCCCATCCACGCCGTCTTACCTACTTCCGGTAGAGACAGCCTGGCCGGTCTGAGTCAGTTTCTCCTCCTCCCGATGTCCCCCTCTGCTTCCCCGCACCTCCCCTCCGCAGCTATCCTCGGCGTCCGCGCCGACTTCCGGTAATGAGTATATAACCCCAGCCCCAGACTCAATCGTTAGCACTGCTTAAAGATCTCAGAGGCTAGAGGTTGCTACGACGGTCGGAGTGGAGATGTCCCCCTGAGTCCGCAGGTTGCCATGCCGGGCAAGGCAGCAGTTCGTTGGTAACTAAGTTAATTTTTCTTGAAAGTATTCTTTGGGACTCCAATTCCAAGTTTATAGTTCTTAAAATCTAAACTTAACCTTTAACTTTGAGAATGATTGTGGATAAGTTAACCGCTATCGGCATTTCTAGCCTAGAACTACCACAACTTAAGGGTTTAAGGTCCCTTTCCTAAAAACCGGCTTTTTTTCTTATTTATGTTGAACAAAGGTTCTTCTAAATAATCAAATGGTTTAAATCGTAGAGCTTAGACGTCTTTTGGGTTGTGTACCAGGTTTACCATTAGTTAGTTTGATCTTTAGCACTTGGCTTTAGAAACATAACTTGTGACTATTTTGCTAATGTAAACGTTGCATTCAGTAACTTAGAGAGTCCGGTGACTCAAACAACTTTTCTTTTTGAAATTTTGTAGTGTATAAACTTTTAACTTGTTCACTTTGTGCCGATTTTAATGTAAAATCAACGTGTGCTTTATTTAAAGCTTTCTGAGATAATTTTTGTAACTTAGTTCCAATGTAGTGTAGGAAGTTAACCATGTTTTAATAAAAAACTTTCGTTGTTTTAAACAACCAGTTGACTTCGTTGAGATTTAATTGCATGAGTAGATAATCAAAACCCATTTTTATTTAACTCCCAGCCGGCAATTAAACACCCATCGTGGTGGCAGCAAATTAGTAAGTAGTTAGTATTTGAAACGTAGTTAGGACATGGACGCTCCCCTCCTAACCGAGCAGTAGCCACTGCAGTGCTGTAAAACTCCGCAAAAGTCAACAGTCGCCGTAAATATTAACAACGTCATCGCCAGTACACCAGATGTCGGTGCTCACCTGAAAGGCACCTAAGACAGGTAGCGCCGCTACAAGTCGGACCTTTGAGACTCTGACAAGTCTCCGGTCTTTTTGAAAAGACTCATGGCCTCTCTTGAATTAAGATGGCCATCACCAGGCTTGCCGGACCATACATGGTCGTGGTGAGTAAACTCACGTTCGTCATTATACGAATGGTTGCTTGACCCCTCCCTAGGCAGATAGGGCTTGAGCACTGAGCAGGTTGATGTGATAAACTGTCTCCTTTTGAGAACCAAACTATTTTTTTTATTAAATAATTGGTGTCTGAAAGGCGTTTAACAACATCACAGGGTCCATCCCAATAAATTTCTAACTTATTGGCTCGGTCAGGCTTAAGGAATAGAACCTCATCACCTTCCTTGAACTTACGTTCAACTGCCTTACGGTCATAGGAGGTCTTATTTTTTTGCTGGCTTTTCACAATATTTTCTTGTGAGAGTTCCCGTGAGTATTTGAATCTCTGAAGCAAATCCAGGATATACTCAAGGACGGATAGGTGGACGTCGGGTTCAACCCATTGGCTTTTAACAAGCTCGAGAGGGCCTTTCAAATTTCGGCCATACACCATTTCAGCAGGTGTAAATCCAGTACTCTCATGTGGAGCAGTACGAAGTGCAAACATTGCACCGGGGAGGCATCGTTCCCAATCTAGGGGATGCTCGTGGCAAACCGCTCTCAGCACTGCTTTGAGGGTTCTGTGAAAGCGCTCCACGCTGTTGGACTGTGGATGATTCACACTTGAATTAATACACTTAATTCCGCATTTTTCAAGGAATAAGGTGGTGAGGGCGGATATGAAGGGCGAGCCTAAATCCGATTGTAATTCAGAAGGAAAGCCTAACCTCGAAAAGATGCCGAGGAGGGCGTCTACTACACTTTGGCTGTTGCCCTCTTTAAGGGGCACGGCCTCAGGAAACTTTGTTGCCGGATCGAGGAGAGACAGAATATATTTAAAACCACCTCTACTAGAGGGTCGAATGGGGCCAACAATATCAATTATGAAACGATTAAAGGGCTCCCCATCAATGGGCACAAGTACCATAGGGGCAACAAACTTCTGTCCAGATTTTCCGTTTTTCTGGCAGGTAAGACAAGTCAAGACAAATTGCTCAATGTCACTAAAACATTTGGGCCAGTAAAAATTTGTAAGCACTCTTTCTTTTGTTTTAGAACGCCCAAGATGGCCAGCCCATGCATTTGCATGCGCAGTGCTTAGAACCAAATTTATACACTCCTGGGGAAGAACTAGTTGCCTGTTTATTAGTGGCCTTCCCTCAGGGCGAAAAGGTTTGCGAAAAAGCAAATCGTTATCAACGAAAAACAGCTTGTTTTCGTCCTGCTGGCTTTCTGGCAGCTCAGCATACTTCCAACACAAAGTTAAAGTTGGGCATTCACGCTGGAGTTTTAAAAACTCGGGTTTGTCAATGTTGAGGAGCTGTGTGAACTGCTCAGTTTGAGGACCTAAACTCGCCTCATCCAAAACGTCTTGTTTGGGGTCGACAAAACCTTCCGTCACTGCTTTTGGAGTAACCTCAATAGAGTCGCTATCTGACTCCTCGCTATCAGCAGGGTTCTCACGGTAATTAGGGCGTAAGAGAGGGAGCTGATTGGCAGCGCGTGCCTGTGCACGGGTGACTGCATTCACGTAAGTGGGAAGGGAAACAAGCCCTTTTTCCTTTAACACAGTTTGAGATGGCACGCCCAGCAACATACTGAAATGCGGGCCAACGTGATTGGATACGAGAGCCTCGGTTTGGATGACTCCGTAGGGGGTCTGAACCTCAATTAAGGCTATAGCATGTGCGGTAGTCTTATCGGTAAAAGCATTATGACAATGCGTGTACTCGCCAGTAAACTGGTCGGGTTTAACGAGTTCACGAGCGATTACATCGTGCGTAGAACCGGTGTCGCGCAAGACACGTCATTTTGGGCCATTCACGGACCATTCGTGTATGTGTTTATACAAAACAACTTCCGGTGGGGCATGACTAATAAAATTACAATCAGCGCCGGCTGCCTTCTCGTCAGCCATACGAATACGACAATCTTGGCGTCTATGTCCAATTTTTTTGCAATAAAAGCAACTGCCATCACCTATGAGACAAGGTTTGTCGAACTCACGGTTTGAGTAAGTGTTGGTGGCTGAACTTCCACTAAGGGAGTCAGTTTTCACCTCGGCGGTACCAGCCGGTTTAGCCGCCTGACTGTGGTTGCGATTAGAGTTACCACGATGTCTGTTGGAAGGTTTAGAACCTTGAGTTGTCGTAGCAGCTGCAGGAGTTGCTTTAACAGGGTGATAGCAGCATCAGTGGAAATCTGCTTATTACGGGTGGTGAATTTATCACACAACTGGGCCGTTTCGGCCAGAGTTCCTAATCTGACTTGATCAGGGATCCACTTTCTGAGATGAGTTGGACACGATTTATAAAATTGTTCTAATAACACGAGGTTGACAAGTTTATCATAGTCACGGTTAACTATGCATTTCTACTCCTTTGCATTGCATTTCTACTTGCATTTCTACTCTTTTTCGAGTTGCATTTCTACTCCTTTTTCGAGAGAACGAAATTGAGTTTGCAAAGACTCTTTAGTCTGTACAAAACGGGCAAGCAGTTTATTTTTGACTATTTCGTAATCCTGCATTTCAGCGTCTGTTAGCTGATCACAAACTTTAATAAAAACCTCACCGACGAGGGGTTGTAACGCCGTGACCCATTGGTCTTCAGGAATCTTTTGACTAGTTAAAGTTCGTTCGTTTATATCAGTATTGGGCGTCCACCTATTTACCAATCGAACTATGTCGGCCACTTTACCATGTTTTGAAACTGGATTTGGGGAGGTGGAGGAGCGCCATTAGCTCCATTTGGAGAGGGGTTAAGATCTAACGTAGCAGCATTTAGCTTAGCTAGTTCTAGCTGCTTGTCCGGTTTAGCTAATTCCACAGCACTGGCACGGTCTTTAATTTGGGCATCTTGGTCCCTTAAAAGTAGTTCATGAGCACGGCGCTTGTCTGCGTCCGCAACTTCAAGTGCCCTTAACTTTAATTCTTCTGCTTTTAAAAACAGTTCATTTTCTTTAGCGGCTAATTCTTTTTTGGCGAAAATAGCGGCTTCTCTCCTTTCAATAGCATTAGCTAGTGCATCGGAAAGCTCGGTTAAATCGAGTTTACCATCTTCAAAGGCTGATCGTAATGTTTTCTGTGATTCGGCTCGGGATTCACTTACTGTGAAGCCTAGGTTTAAACAGGCCTTTTTTAAGTCCTTGTTTGTGATAGCACGAATGATTTCGTCTAATTCTTCCATGTCGGACATTTTTGAGTCTTAATGGTTAACGTGGTTTCAAAATAAAGCTTTTATAAAAGAAACAAAAATTAAAAGCAGCCGCTTAAAATTTAACGTTACTTTTGAGTAGAGCGAATTATTTAAAAAACTTCTCTCCCAAATCAAGTAAGATTGCACATAAAAATACACTTCTAAAACCTCCAGCACTCTGGTATATGAATAGCTAAATTGCATAAATGCTATCAACTACAACACTCGGCTTGGCGGCCTTTAAGCATATCTCATGTACACTTATCCAATTGTACAATCGCTGTACGGTCAGTCTGTCCTTCCGTTCTATCGTAGTACGGGAAGTTCGGCACTGATTTCTGGAATCGATCGTTACTGGCGGTCAAATCCACGGGACCTCGGTGTTGCACTCAAAATCCACGGCTTGGCTGCACGTAGCGTAGTTTCCCTCTTGGGCCTCTTCTCCTACAGCATCGGTTGGGGTTGAGACGGCTCTCGGCTGGAGGACGTCTACTGGAAGCGGCAGCTGTTGCTTCCTGGCGCCGGCAGTTGTTGGAGCTGCGGCGGGGGTTGTACTTTTTATAACTTTAGTACATCTGCTTCGTGACTTTGTATAACGTAGTCACAGGCATCTGCTTCGTGGCCATGTTTGGCTGGACCACTGACTTCTAGTTGGAAGTGGCTTGCATCCTTCTAGGCATGTAGCATGGCAGGGGGAAAAACGCTTGACGGGAACAGCACCTGTTCGTCCCACCGCTGCCACCATTTGTAACGGCGGACGCTACGACGGCTTAGGTGCTTGTAACGCCTCCGGTTTCCCTGGTGTACGTGGAGTTTCAGCTTGAGGTTAATCGGTGTTAATGACGACTTTTTACGTTATTCAACACAGCATGGACACTGTCCCAGCATGGGCGATGAAGCGCCGGTCCTAATTAAAGGGGCCTAACCTTAAACTGTCGATATCGCTGCCACCAACGGTGGATTTAACTGTTTAACTAGCTAAAATTAAAGATGGGCTACATATTTATATTTTACACTAAAAGACAATTAATCAATCTAGCAAACGACTGAAGCTTAAAACTCCTGGTTTTATTTTTGTGACAGAGAATGAAAAACATTATACATTTATACATTATATACATTATATATATATAGTATATATGTGTGTATATATATATATATATATATAGTATAGTTAGTATAGTTAGTATAGTATAGTATAGTTTGCTTCGAAAAGCTCTTGAATACAATTATTTAAATGTAGCAAGTTTGGAATATACAAATTAGTAATTCACACGATTTCAGACCAACAACACTTGTGTTTGGAATAAAAGTTTAAATTTTCACAATAGAAAAAGTAATATTAGGTGCTCCCGGAGACACCCACAAGACTCAACAGCCGCAACTGATAAAAGTCTGACAGTATGTTTCTACATGATCAACCGTCCACAGTTATGTTTCTAAGTTTTCCAAGTACGAAAAGATCAACCTCCCTTAGTTCCCTCGAGAACTGTTTTAAGTAATAAAAAGCCCGGCAATTTTACACTTAGGCATCAGTTTGTTTCAATTTGACTTCCACAAAGATCAAACCGTCATTTAGTTTAGATTAAAAATCCATTTAAAATAAACTGGAAAAGTTGGTTTTTAGTAAGAGAACCACTCTGACGTTATGGGGAGAGGAAACCTAAGATGCCGCTACAGGCGTCTCCACCATAATTTTCCCTAGCTATACTTTGTTCCACATTATGCTTTCAGAAAACTGACTGTATGAAGCCACGTTTTCTTCTACTGCGAGTGCAAAAAAATCAGTAAATATCCCATTCGTAAACTCTAACAATAACTTTGTTGAGTCTACAAGTGTGATAACCACATGTTTTTGCACTCTTAGTGCAAGGTAACGAGTCGTCATCCAGTCAGTTTTCTGAAAACATAATGTGGAACAAACTATAGAGAGTTAAGTTTACGTTTTTAAACTAAAATTTAGAATATGGGGGTCCTAAACTGAACTTTCAAAAGCTAAACTATAACATACGAACCACTACCATCATGCCCGGCATGGCATTCTCCGAACATGGCGTCTCCCCTCCCGACTGGCGTGACCCTTCTCTAGCTTGAGATCTGTGAGCTGAGCTGTGGATGCTTTGAGCTGGGGGGTTTTTATGCTGGAGAGTGGGGAAAGCGCGGACGCCGAGGATAGCTGCGGGGGTCTGATTGGCTGAGGGCCTTGAGAACAATGGAAAGTGAGAGGAGAAGTCGGTTGAACAAAGGGACTGGGTGCAGAGCCATTTGAAGGAGTAGGGACATGTAAATGGAAAAGATATGCCTGTTTTGAGTTTTACTCAATTGAACATTGGGAAATAGGCCTTTACTTTGTATTATTGGTTACGGATTGAACATTTGCATGTTTGCAACGTGAATAGGCTGTTGTTAAAGTTTAATACTTTGGCTTGGGTAATGCATAAAGCATTACTATTAAATTTTATAAGCTTTAACTGTAAACTGCAGTGTTATACACTACAACTAGTTTTGGCTGGGGGGGGGGGGGAATTGAGGATTCCAAGTTTTTGCACAGTTTGACCAGATCTTTTATAAATATCTTTTGGTTTTTAATAGTAGATCAAGCTATCTGTAGTGTTTGAAAGGTATCAGTCGAGTCTAGAGGAGAACTAAAACAAACATATATACACTGAAAATTCGTGTCCGGTAAAATGCCAGGTCGTAGTACGTTTGGACACATGATAGCGTTTCTGGGGTTAAAAGATTATTATAAAAGGATAAATGCGGTTAAATAAACTAGCTTAGTAGGATGCTATAACGCATTTAAGTAACTGGGAACGTTTTAACGTTTAATTTGGAAGTTAAAATTGATCGTTGTGGAAATTTTTCATATGGATTGCGGCCGACAAACAATAAAAAATATCACACTTCAACTTGTTGACTGTAAACTTATCGAGGTTCAGTACCTTCGCAGAGGAAGCTCCTCCTAAAATGCACTAAGCTAGTGTGTTCGGGCTTTTTCCCCTACAAGGAAAAGGATAAAATACAAATACAAAAGTACAGAGTTTCATAATGGCGGCCATGATGACGGAGTGCTTTGGTTGGTTTGAGGAGGTCTTCAAACGTAGTTAATGGTTCTTCTTGGTGGAAAGTTGGATTTGGACAGGCTATTAAATGTCGAAGAGTTTGTGAAAATCGGACCATTATTGCAAAAACGGCGAGATTTGCCTCGGCGAGGCATTTGGGTGCCTCAAGAAAAAAAATTTCAAATTTTTGAAAAACAGGCGTTTTTTGGTGGCGCTCTTTTACACCAGTAGGGGGTTATTAGTAGGAACACAGGCCTTCTGTCCTTTAACCTTCTTCAGGATTTATGGAAGACAACGGTAAGCAGGAAACACGTAACCGAACATCTTGTCTCACAATGTCAATAGTGCATCCATTGCCCAAGCCTGGGGATCCGGAAACGGGCTCATATAATTTGGATGACGAGGATTTGCTTTTGTATTCATTGTATTAAAAGTCCTTTACTCATGAAAAGCACCATCATGGATGTTCCGTAAATTTGAGATAATAGACCAACCTGCACATTGTAATCTTCTGTAGTCGGAAATTTTTCTTTCCTTGTTAACTCATCTGCCAGAATATTCCAGCTTCCCAGGAAGTGCAAAGAAGAGATCGTTTGAAAATGTCACATGGTCTACTGTGAAAATTCATTTTAAAGTTGAAAAATCACCTTAAATCGACGCTTATTTTCACAATCACAGGAAAAACAACAAATTTCCGCAAATTTTCGATAGTCAGCAGTCCTGGAGGTGGAATGGCTCAGGCGACTATCATCTTCAGGCTCCACAACAACACAGATCACTACTTCGTAACGACCGTTCGTCTGCTTCGATTATTGGCCGAGGCCTCCGGAATTCAGTTTCTCATGCGTGGAGAACTCGATCGCCGGCTGCGTGAGAAATGGGCGACAAACCCAACGAATAACGGCAACCGCGCTCCAGATTCGCAACGTGCCCAACAAATACCGGAGGCCTCGGCCAATATTCGAAGCAGACGAACGGTCGTTACGAAGTAGTGATCTGTGTTGTTGTGGAGCCTGAAGATGATAGTCGCCTGAGCCATTCCACCTCCAGGACTGCTGACTATCGAAAATTTGCGGAAATTTGTTGTTTTTCCTGTGATTGTGAAAATAAGCGTCGATTTAAGGTGATTTTTCAACTTTGAAGAGATCGTCATTTTTCTTTTCACTACAATAAGGAAAATCATTTCTGCTTCGAGATGAATGTCTTCTGAATGTGTTCACCATCCTTTCTTCAGATACACTGCCGCTATTGTAGTGAAGTCCTGTGCTTCAGGCGGATTGGAGAGGATACCCGGACTCAAAAAATCAAAAACCTCGGAGAAAACCACTCAGTTTTCTGAAGCTCCACTCTTAAGCTCCCCCCCCCCCCCCCCACTCCCCAAAGACCTCCATCTTCTGGCATTGATTCCTCAGGAAGTTATGGACCAAATCGACCAAAGTTTCTATGACTTAATAGCCACACACACCAGCTTCAATCTGAGAAAATAGAACTCTAAATTTCATTCTGGCTCCTGCACAATAGCCATTTAAAAAAGCTTCCAAACTGAGCCGTAGCGCTCACACTTCCGGTTGCCGTAGCTTCCAAAACGATGTACGTTTTATAATTATTTTCACCTTGTTCTTTTTAGGCAAAAAGCCTTACCACACTAGCTTAGTTGAGTAATAGGAGGGGCTGCCAAACGGTACTTAACCTCACATGCGTGTAGGATACAGACACACATAAAACAGGGTGAGTCAAAAGTATCGACCCAGCGGATATGGCAGCCGTATGAATTAGTTTAGCCCTCAAACAACCTTCTGTAAACCCGGTCTCGTATCAGACACCCTTGGTGAGGCCACCTTGACACCAGCGGCCAAATCCTGAGGGCAGAAATCTTCGTTTCACGAAGAACACTTTTTCTTGGCGCTCCAGCACCAAAAAGACCTTGCTACTTAACCATGTATATCTGCCTGGAAAATGAACCAAATCGACCCATTTCTTCAGCCCTTAATAGCCCAACACATCCTCTACAATTCCACGGAAACAGATCCGAAATTTCATCTCCAATAAAAAATGGCAGCAGTTAGAAAAATCGTCCAAACTGTGCCGCAGCTGTAGCGGCGCTTACAGGGTCTTGAGGTGCCTACTGTCTATAGCACCGACATCTGGCGTACTTGTGGTTACTTTAGATAAGTTCATAAGTAGCGGTTTTTACTTTCGCGGAAAAACAGCATAGCGTGTCTACTGCACGGTTAGGAGAAGAGCGTCAGCGTCCTACCTAAGTTATGAAGACCTATCTAATCATGGTTCACTGCCACCACGATGGGTAATTAATCTAATTTGCCTACTTCGGAGTTAGAATAAAAATGGTTTTGTAATTAAAATAACCCTTGCAAATTAAATTAGACTAAAAGTCAAAATTGTTGTTCAAAACAACCTTCTTTTCTGTTTTAATAAAACAAGACAAGATTTATACACACGAGGTAACTAACTGGTTACGAAATAAAACGGGGCTTTACAATTAAAAGCACGAGATTTACAAATAAATCGACAAAATGAACAATTCAAGTGAATGATCTTAGATTATTTAATGAACACTGAGTTCATAAACAAAGAAAAAAAAAGCCGGTTTTTAGGCAGGGGACCTTAAACCCTTAAATCATGGGTGCCCTAAACCAAAATGCCGATTGCGTTTGGCTACCCACAAATTCCCTCAAAGTCTAGAAGTTAAGTTTATATTTTAAGACTAAAAATTTAGAAATTCTGTTCTAAAACTTAAATTCTAATAAACTAGTTACCCTTTGAACCACTACCTTGCCCGGCATGGCAACCTTCGGACTGGACATCTCTACTCCGACCGCCGTAGTGACCTCTAGCCTCTGAGTCCTTGAGCTATGCTAACGAAATTCTCCCTCAACTTGGTTATATACCTACTGCCTGCCTGCCTGCCTGCCTGCCTGCCTGCAGGTAGGAGGGAAACCGCGGTCCTGTAGGAGAGCGACGGATGGGGGGTGTGAGGTAGAGGGGTCGCTTTGGAGGAGGACTGACTGACCAAAACGGGCCAAGCTGGCACTACCGGAAGTCGGCCATGAAGCGCGGACGGCTAGGGTAGCCTTGCACTCTGATTGGTGGGGAGAGAAAATACTGAGTTCGGATTGGAAGGAGCTTGGATGGCAAAGGGAATTGCCGACTTTGGGTGTTTTTAGAGGCCTTGGCTTGAGTAGTGCATCGAGTTAAACTCATAACAACGTGAAAATAGGCCTATACATTTTTTTATAAAAACTACAATGTTATGCATTGCAACTATTGAAGGAAGGGGGGGGGGGAGACGAAGTTTGATGCTCAAATTTAAAATAAATGATTATTAATTGAAGGCAAAGGCTTAGTTGTGCATTCGGAATTGAGATCACAATGGTCGGAGCCCTGAAATAAAAATACAAGATACACACTGAAAATGTCCGGTAAAATAATCGTAGTTGTGTTGCCATTTTGAACAAGGTAGGGTTCATGAGAAAAGATTACGTTAAATAATGCTTTTATAAAAGCCTAGGCAAAAGATTAAATAAACCAGCTTGTGTTTTGAAATGCTATAACGCATAAAAGTTAAATGTATTATTGCAGCCGCAGATAATAACGCTAGTGTAGTCAAAGTTTTCATAGTTGCTAAAATCGTCACCTTAGTAAAATAAAACATTGAAGAACGTAATAAACATGTAAACTAGCACAGCACTAAGCTAGTCGGCTTTATACCTGGAAATAAATTAAAGAAGTACAAATAAATATTTACATGTTTGTTTTTCTGAAAATGGCGACGGAAATTGCGGGCGTCGGCGCTCAGTTTGAGCACTTTTTCAAATTGAGGTGTAGACCAAAGTATGGCGAATTTTGGAGTTCTGTTTTCGTAGGATTACAGAAAAAGTTCGGGTTTATTAAGAGCTGCAAACAGGAGTCAATGAAGTCCATTTTCCTTGGAGATATGAATTTTTATTAAAGTTGGAGGTTGAAAAATAGGCCTAGCGCTTTTTGGCGCTAAGAAAAAAAAGAGTGTCCCCGAGCTGTTGATGGTTGGTGTTGTAAACGAGCGCCACCGAAAAACGCCTGTTTTTCCAAAAATGAAATTTTTTTTCTCGAGGCACCCAAATGCCTCGCCGAGGCATATCTGGCCGTTTTCGCAATAATGGTCCGATTTCCACAAACTCTTCGACATTTAATAGCCTGTCAAAATACAAGACTCTTGGGGAAGCCCAAATCCGGACTTTCTTCCTTGAAGACCATTAAAACTACATTTGAAGATCGCCCAAAACCGACAACATCGCACTTTCATCATGGCCGCCATTATAAAACTCTGTATTTCTGTATCTTCATTTTATTCTTTTCTTTTAGGGCAAAAAGCCCAAACATATTAGCTTAGTGTATTGTATGAGGTTTGTACAGACAACCATTTTGAAGTGTGATATTTTTTATTGTGTTTGTCGGCCGCAATCCATATGGAAAATGTCAACAACGATCGTATTTTAACTTTAAACTTTTAAACGTTAAATGTTCTCTGTAACTTAATGCGTTATAGCATTCAATTAGGCTAATTTATTTAACCGCATTTATACTTTATTTATATTCTTTTACCCCCAGAAACGCTACCATATGTCCAAACGTATAAACGCATTACGACCTGGCATTCTACCGGACACGAATTTTTCAGTGCATATATGTTTATTTTAGTTCTCCTCTGGACCTGACTGTGACCCACCGAAACCTACAAATAGCTTGATCTACTATTAAACACTAAAAGAATTCTTAAAAAGATCTGTTCAAACCAAATCCGAAAGTCCAACTGTGCAAAAACTTCGAATTCCCCATTTTTGCCCCCCTCCCCAGCCAAAACTAGTTGTGGTGTTTAACACTACAGTTTACCGTTAGGGCTTGTTTAATCTAATAGTAATGTTCTAGACGTTGCCCAAAGCCAGGTGACAAGCTTTGACGGGAGCCTAATCACGTTGCAATCATGTAAATATTCAATCCGTAGCCAATAATACAGGGTAAAGGCCCATTTCCGAAAGTTCAATTGAGTGAAGCTCAAAACAGGCCGATCTTTTTCCGTTTTACATGTTCCCACTCCTTCAGGCGGCTCTGCACCCAGTTCCTTTGTTCATCCGACTTCTCCTCCCACTTTCCATTGTTCTCGAGGCCCTCAGCCAATCAGACCCCCGCAGCTATCCTCGGCGTCCGCGCTAAGGTCCAGAAAATCCGCTGCTCCAGCATAAAAAGCCCCAGTTGCCCTCCCTCTACAGCACAGCTCACAGATCTCAAGCTAGAGAAGGGTCACGCCAGTCGGGAGTGGAGACGCCATGTCCGGGGAATGCCTTGCCGGGCACGATGGTAGTGGTTCGTATGTTTGTTGTTAGCTTTTGAAAATTTAATTTAGGACCCCCCAAGTCTAAATTTTAGTTTAAATTCGTAACCTAAACTCTCTCTAGCTAGGGAATATTATGGTGGTGACACCTGTAGCGGCATCTTAGGTTTCTCACCCCATAACGTCAGAGTGGGTCTCTTACTAAAAACCAAAATCTTTCTTATTTGTTTTAAACTTTAATTCAAATAACTGACGGTTTGATCTTTGTGTGGGATTCATTGGTTATTCACTCCAGACGGACTTTATAAGTAGCCGAGGCTTTTATAATTTGAGGAGTTGACTTGTAAACAGCAACTCTGGGAGGTTTAAGGCTCTGTTTTATCACTTAGAAACAAAACTGTGAAACGGTTGATCTTTCATGCGTGTTTGAAACATACTGTTTGATAGATTGTAACCAGCCTGGGCTGTTCAATCTTGCGGACGACTCTGAGGAGCGTTCAGTATTGCTTTTTCTATTCGAAAAATTAAGTGGTTGTTTTATTCTGAAACACAAACGTCGTTTTAGTAAAAACTTGTGAAAACGAATTACATGTTGTAAATTCAAACTAGTGCTTTTTAAATACTTTATTTCAAAAGCTTCCGTGCAAACTCAATGTAAAGTGTAATTTTTATATTCTCTGTTGTTATAATAAAAACCAGGAGTTTTTAACTTCAGTTCGTTTGCTAGTCGCTTAACTGTTTAAGTGTAAATAAATATGTGAACCATTTTTAGTTTAGCTCTTGATAAACGGTTAAATTTCCATCGCTGGTGGCAGCAAATTACCAGCAGTATTAAGGTTAGGCCCCTTTAATTTAGGACCCTGCGCTCCATCCCCCATGCTGGGACAGTAGCCCTTGCTGTGCTTATGCCGTAAAAGTCGCAATAATCAC
>JAHWFP010218718.1:0-26332 GCA_023313725.1 Lithobius niger
TGAAGGGCCGAACCATTCGGAACTTGGGGGCCCCTTTTACCAGTTTTGGTTTTTGATATGATTAGTAATAAACAAAGAAACACAGTGCCGTCAGCACCCTAACAGGGTTCCGACCAAAATACTGAAAAGGTTTCCTGGAGTTTTCTAGGTTTTCTAGAGTATTTGAGTGCATCTTCCAGGCTAATATTAGAAAGAACGTTTTTTCCACACATTTTACCAGTTTTTCTTGTATTTACGGCTCACTCAGTCCAGAACAGTAGCCCGATTTTAATGAACTCAGAACTGTCAACACAGAAATACAAGGAACAAATTTTATTTCACTGCATTGCTTTAACAAAATGTGTTTAATGCACTTAGGGCTAGGACTAAGAGCGTGGCTTTGTTTTTTCCCCCCGAATTTTCCAGGTTTTCTTGGAAAAATCAGAGAATTCCCTGAGTTTTCCTTAAGTTTTCCCTGAGTTTCAAACGTAGTTTAAATTCACGGAGTTTTCCACGTTCTCCAGGTTGATGGAAACCCTGCGGAAACAGGCAAGTTTGCAGCGATCTTGGTATAGTGTTCAGTTGGCATTGTGAACTGGAGGCCAACTTCAAAGACCCTCGCTACAATTCTCAGACTCATGATGGCCCGTGAATTATTTCCTCGTTATTGCAGCTCAAATCCGTCCTTAGCTTTTCACAATGATGGCTCCATTGTGTTTAACTATTTAATACGTATCTTGGTGTTTCTGTTCGCTTATTACCAGTTAAAAACGTTGGTGATTGTGCTACCTGCTGTGCTTTTTTCAGTACTCAGTACGTGGTTAGTCCATCCTTCGTAAAGCTGGAAGTTTTAGGGGATTCAGACTTGGTAGGCAACTGGAATACGCATTCATATTTAGTGGAACCCTAATCACAGTTCTTACACAAAAAAATGATTACGGAAAACATCTCGAGAGGACACACTTGTTTTTGTTTATACCACGCGCCATGGCTGTTTGCTGTCACGTGCATATCACGTGACTGGGCTAGTCCAATCAGAGGGCCAAACAGCCGTTATTCTCGTTCGTCATTGGCTAACTCATGGTGACATCACGGCAAACAGCCTTACGCATGGTTTAGTAAACGGGAATTAAGTTCGTTTGATGTTTATGTGGTAATGTTTAACTGAAGGGAGATCTGTACGTGGTAGGAAAACCCACAAGCCTTTCCTGTAATGTTCTGGCACCACAACGTTACTGCGGTGTTTAGTCCACGTGAAACCTTGCTACTTTACTCAACTGTTTTTTTTTTAATTAATTAACTCACCATTTTAAATGTTGAACTCCCTGGGTTAGCTGAGGACCAGTGCATATGTGCATCGCATTGCTCTTACTTGGCAAAACGTCATTACTGAAAAACGTAAAACACTAATCGTCATGGATCATCAGTAGTGGTGACGATCAGCATGAAGAGAACTTCACCGACTAATACTGCCGACCTAACCAAAATTGGTAGTGTGTGTGAAGCTGTGAGCCATTCTGACTAACTCCAGACTAAATGAATTTCATTTTTAACACTATCAAAAATACACAATAACCTGCAAAACTTTACTAAGATTACTGCTCTCTATTGTGAAGCCTAAAATTATGAAAAATCCGGAAGGCTGTAAGTGATCATAAAAACACACGAAAAAGACCTCTTTAACATGTTCAAAACACTAGATTCAATGGCAAAAACACAATTGCCTTCACAAACGAAAATGAAACACGGGGAACTCGTTGGTGTTTAAGCTACGGTTTAACTGAACCAAAGTCAAAACATCAACGGAACGCGAATAAGCTTTTCTGCAAGGTTTCCGGTCAACGTGAAACCTACTGCTGTCCGCACCCATTGCAACCACACGCAAAGACAAACTCTGCAAATGTCAAAAAAGGGCAACCAACAGTTATTTAATGTATTAATACATCACTTTTCAATGCAGTGCAGAATAAATTGAGGAGTTCCCTGGAAAGAGGGCATTACTGAAAAATACATGTTTTGAGAAAAGGCAGAAAACTGAAAACTGGTATTTTATGCTTAATCTTTGAAAGTTAGCATTTTCTGATGGGATATACATTCATGTTCCTTTTTTTTAAAAAACGTATTTTTGTAGCAGATATGTTCAGGAAAATACGAAATTAGTGGAAAAATTGTCAGTGGTACTGGCAGCGGCCATGTTGAAAAGTAGCGCCAACTCGCGGCGACATCCGGCGATAAATTAAAAAATCACTTGTAAAGCGCTTCTTTTGGTCGACTTGTTACCGTTTGTGCCCTTATTCCATAGACTGGGAGGTGCTCTATCAGATTTTTTAGGAGCTGGAAAAGGGCACAAGTAAATTTATGCCCATTTTCCAGGGAACTCCTCAATTATTGCTCAACTTTCAGACACTTTAACGGCTAAACGTAGAAATAATTGCATTAAACCGTTTTGTCTCGTAGTGCTTCTAGTATTGAGTAATACAGGGTGTTTCATCTCAAGTTTAGCTGCTCAATATCACCCTTAGTATTGCAGATACGTCGAACATGGCCATGGAATACGTTGCAACAACCAGGGTCAGACGGTTAAACCGAAAATGACTTTGACAACCGGTTTTCAAGGTCAACGAAAATCTAACTCCGGAAGTAGCAGAGATAGGGGCATGATGTAAATTGCAAACTTGTAGAGGACGAAGACATGACCTCAACAACGCAAACAGAACAGAAATGGGTTCAAATGTCAAAGAGATACAGTAAAAACAATATGGGTCTTGCAGCCCCATTCCAGGGCTTGACCACAACCCACCCTGAGGTAGATACACAGACAGGCACCACTGTACGTGCAGCAAAAGGTTAGTAAGTAGACCTGGTGGATCCATGAGAAACCTGTTTGAATTAATCCCTGAGGTAGACATTTCCTATTGGTGCCTGTCTGTGTTTCTACCTCAGGGTGGGTTGTGGTCAAGCCCTGTAATGGGGCTGCAAGACCCATATTGTTTTAATGTACCTCTTTGTCATTTGAACAGATTTCAGTTCTGTTTGGTTTGTTGAGGTCATGTCTTCGTCCTCTACAAGTTTGTAATTTACATCATGCCCCTATCTCTGATACTACAGGAGTTAGTTTTTCGTTGACCTTGAAACCGGTTGTCAAGGTCATTTTCGGTTTAACTGTCTGATGGCCCCCCTGGATGTTCCAACGTATTCCATGGCCATGTTTGACGTATCTGCAATACTAGGGATGATATTGAGCAGCAACACTTGAGCCTAAACACCCTGTGTATATCTTTTAGTTCTTAAATTTAAAACCGTCTAGCTTGGAATTAACGAGAATCCCATAAACACACAGCCATACAGACTTCGCATAATCCACTACTTTCAAATTAATTTTTTGTTTTGTTTTCTTCATTCAAATCGGTCCCTTCCAGTTCAACATTTTATAGATACTTGATTATTATTATTTTTTTTTTTTTTTTTACCGATTCGGGTGTTCAAATGTAGAAAAAAAAATTCTCTTTTAAAATTCAGTTTTACATATTTTAGCGAATATAAGTAATTAACAAAAAAAAAGTCACTAAAATTCATCAATTAGCAATAACTATTGTCAAGGTCAAATATTTTCTTCCCAATGGCCCTATATCCCCATCCCAACTCCATAGAAACCAACCCATGCCTGCCACGTGACTGACAACCCCCGATAAGGAGGAAGCGGGGGTGGAAACTTGTGGAAACTTGGGAAACTTGTGGAAACTTGGGCAAGTCGGGTGTGCTGTATTAGATAGACTGGCATATTTTCCACTGACAAGCGAAACAAAAGAACTCGGGGGTGCAGGGCAGAACCAAAAAAAAAAAATTACGTGCAGAAGAAGATAAAAAGATGCACGAGCATATAAGGAAACATTTGTAAAAAAAAAAAAAAAAGAAAGAAGGTACCGGGCATTTAATACTTTATGAATTTTCCCTGGACTGTGTGCGTTGTCCTAGGACTGCGTACGTCATTTTACACAGGACTTTCACGGACCTTTATACAGTTATGCTGTTACCAAACGTCATGGTAATGTTTTGAATTATTTTCTCCCTGGCTTTCTCTTATAATTATTGTGTGTGTAGTTGGGACGTCGTTTTTCGGACGTACTGCAATTTAATTCTCTGGTATTGCATGGTGTTTGAATTCAGTGGCACGAATTTTAGTGATTTGATCTTTTGGATATCATATTACCAGGGGCGGCAATATTAGAACCAACAGGTTAAGGCAAATAATAATAATAAAAAAAAAAAAAAAACGTTGTTGCACAGGAGCGCCCGCGTCTCCAAAAACCGTGCGCGTCATTTTTTTTTATGACTTCGCTTCTCCTCAATACAAACTGCGCACGAGATCTACCACAATTTAACGTAATATACATGCAGACTGCCATTCAGACTGATAGATGGCAGTTCTTCTCTCTCTGTTCCCCTACCTGAGTCGATAGTAAACTTTACCAAAGGCGAAAAATAACTTATGATCTCGTTAAACTATGATGTACCCCAAAAATTTTTTTCTGACCTGTACAAGCTAAATTTTGGTATAAAAAATAAAATCCCTGCGCCCGCATGTTGCTTTTGAGTGATAAAATCCTGTAAAACAAGGTATTTTTTTGCCCTAAATTACTAACATTCGTGCCACTGAATTTTAATTACGGCATCAACGGTTATTCTTAAAAATTGCCGCGGGCCTATCAATAACGTATTTTTTCGGGTTTGACTGTTTTGGCAAAATAATACCCATCTGTGCAAATATCGGTAAAAAACAGACCTAACTAAAAAGACTTTATTCCGCAATATTTTGTCATGAATTACAACTGCAAGTAACTGACAAAAAAAAGTTCATTAAAATACAAATTTTGTTTTAGTCTACGTTCATGAGACGTATGTACAATTTGGTTAGAGTTGGTCTGCGTCTGATGGATAGGATAGGGTTGGAGGAGGCAAGGCGGAGGGCAGCCAGCCGAAAATGCGAAACCATCCAAATGGTTTCGTGAAAATTCGGTCCCAAAATTATACAGGTAGCGCGGCAATTTGGTTACTTATAAAATATAACTCGTATGAAAATTCAGTCTCGCAAAAGGAAAAAAAATGGTTTAAATGACTTTAAATAAATAAATGCAAATAAGTTGAGCTCCAAGAAGTACTGTAAAACCTATTTTAGTTTTATCTCTTTCACACCTGCCAACACGCAATCAGAACTGTGGGGGGGGGGAGGCTGTGCTTTGCATGGGAACGATAAACATCCGAAAGCCATCCCAGTCGGAACTGCCGGAAACTAGCTGCCGGAAAATGTGAATATGAAACTATGGGTGTGCTGTTAATCTATATTGCACCAAATCTTGCACCAATCTTGCACCAAATCTTGCACCAATCTTGCACCAAATCGTCACCAACATTTTTAAGATTATGGAAACATAACTTGGAACTATACTGTCATAGTCGGTCATCAATTTTTAACTGGCATTGTGTTATTTTTTAAACTTCGCACCAAATAGTCGAATGTTTTTTTTTTTTACTCTTGGTAGCAAATTTTTTGTTGGGGTCGAATTGTCTGAATCGTGTTTTCAGGGCCGAATTGTCTGGCACCATCCATGTCATTTTTTTTAAAGAATACAAGTCATTGGTTGTGGGGAGTAGGGGGAGCCCAAACCTGACAGGGGGCGCCAAATTACACATTCGCTGACTTTGGCCCAGCCCTGTTCGTGTTCCTTGTAAGTATGAACAATTTTGTTGGCGGATAAAGTGGTTAATTGAAGGGTCTTAGTGTTGTTTTTTGTTTTGTTAATTTAGGTGACAAAGAAAGGCTATATGCCTTTTGAAAATTAAAAATTTCGTGTATTTTTGTGATCTTGTGATACATTACTGCCTCCAGGAGCGGCTATATGTCATATAATTACCTTCATTTACACAAAATAATTGTTTTGGAACTACAGATCCACCGTCTCTGGCGTAAAAACTGCCTCGAAAATCTGATCAACAACAACTATGAACAACTCTGACGAGTTCCAGCGACAGCACTGAGTTTATGAAAGTGCTTATTGTGACGATTTGCGGGGCTATGGACACATTAACAATCGCATTAACATGTCCGAAACTCGAACATTTTTACTACAGAAGGCTGTGATCTCCTCACTAAGCGTGGAATGGGACCTGTGATCCATTTCATCCCGTAATCTAAGTTGCCAGTCTTTGTATTATGTCATCCTGTGCGTTGTGCCTAGTGTTTTTAAATGTTAAGAATTGAGAATACCCAATACTGCCACCTAAGAACGTGGATAGGAAAAGGGCATCTTGGAAACTATGGCCTTCCATTCCATGTAACTGCAAGGCCCGTCCTCCTCCTGCAAGCTGGCCATGATGGCCCACGAAATTGTTTAAGGGCAGTTGCAGACGGACCAAAAAACGCGCGATAGCCGCTGAAGAAATTTCACCACTAGTGCGTCTCAACTGACGGTACATACACCTTTCACACAGCGCGATTGGGCTCAGAAAGACCTACCAATGAACTCAGAAATATGCCACTGCGTTTGAAAGCACCAGTTAGATCCTATACGTTTTATCTGATCTGCCACTGATTGCGATTTTTATGCCACAAACGCGCCACAAATGCGTCACAAACGCCAAGATTGCACCTGCAATCGTCACGCGTTTTGTGGTCCGTCTAAAACCGCCCTAAGGGGGGGGGGGGTGTAGTTAGTGAATTTACACCATTTCCATGCGTATTAAATATTCCAGATTTGGTAGTAAATTCGTGTTGTTTAATAACCAATATATAGGCCTAAAAAGTATTTTCAAGTATACATACAATGAAGAAGCGAAAAAGTAAACGTTTCCAACTGGAACAAAAACGGGAAAAAGCTATACATTTACGTCACCAGCTTTAAAATGGAAACAATTAAAAATATATCCCAGTTTTCATTTCTACAAGTTCTTGAATGCTTGACGTGAGCACGTAGACATGGAAACCTAAGGAATATGTAAGACGAATTAATTTTTTTTTTTAAATCTTTTACTCCAACTGGGGGAGCAGTTGCACCCCCTGCATGCCCAGTTGGCCTGGCCCTGCTGCCTAGCACACCTCTAACCACCAGAACTGAATAATTATCAAATCGGAAATGACTCATCAGTGAAAATCAGACAGTATAAATAACGTACTACAGTAAGCCATGTTTTGCTCCTACGTTTCATTTCAGTGACGTGACCTGGATTAAAACTGACTATTCATTCCATCGCCAGATTACTGCCTGCACTACATCACCGCCAGATCTCCACCTTTACTAGTGTGGTCATTCGTCCACTAGCCGTACTGGTAAATTAATGTAGTATACTATGGCAGTGTCCTGATGACGTACCGGTTCGCCAGTTCGAACTGGGTCAGGTCACTCGACTGAAACCTAAGTGCACAAAGGTTGCAAGTTGTAGTTGGTTATTTCTAGTGTATGATTTTTCCTGATGCCTTATATCTGTTATTTACTGAACGAACATTAATTTTAAATGCAAATTCATCAAATTCGTTGACTGGGCAATCACGAATTATGAATGAGCCACTCATCACTCCTCATTTGTAATAGGGATATTTTAAAAGTCAGCGGCTTGCGAGTATCTTACAAGCGGAAATGCTTGCCCGTTTGTTATTTCAATGGGAAAGCGTTCACCGCCGGCAAGCGACTCGCAAGCGGCTGACTTTTAAAACAGCCCAAATTTTATTCTCCAATCTACAGATTTTGCTACAAGTAACGACGTTACTAAGGTTAGTGCTTTGTAACGGACTTGTGTAGCAGTAGGAAGTACCACACTTCAGGTTTCTAATGTTTTACTTATCTCTTGTAGCCTACATTTCTCAGAGTGCGTTTATGCAACAAGACCTTCTCGCTCGCCGAATGCTGCTTGCCAGTCAACCGTGATTTATTTACGTTTAGTTTCGAGTTTCTACTAAATGACTGCGGTAATACATAAGACGTTAAATGTAGTACAGTATTATGAATAACATACGGATAACATACGGATAACATACGGATAACATACAGATAAAGAACAAAGTACAACAGTAATTTTAAATATATTGCTCCAACATTGTTGTCGTTTCACTCTATTTCCAAAATTTGCTACTCTCTCTCAAAAACAGCTTCTCACAGTGATCAGACGCGGTTGAATAAACAGCTGCTTGCAGCGAAAATTCAAAATCCAACATGGCGTCCATTTTGGGGATATCGAATCAAAGACAAACCATCGAAAACCGGCAGTCAAAATTCAGCCGGTCGTCTTGTACAGCAGTAAAAATTGTTTTTGTTGTTGTCATAATTCGATACTGCCCCCCCCCCCCCCGCACACATCATACGTCATGTCACGAAGCGTGAGGAGAACATCTGTGTTCACACTGTTGCCATGGTTGCTACATATATACAACATCTGTGTGCGGCCTACCTTGAGTCGCTGCAGAACGAAGACAGATAATCTATTGTCAGTTTTTGGTAGCAGAGTGCCTTGTTGGTATCCAAAATGGTTACAAAAACAATGGTGGCCGTCGATTAAAGCCGCTCCCTCCAGGAAGACGTAGCCGCTCATAAAATACTTCCAGGACTCAAGATACGCCGCGCACAATATAGCTGCATTTATCCGGCCGGTAAAGGCGAGAAGCAACCAGCAGATTTAGATTAACTAACCAAGTGAAAGCTAGTACGTGAGAAAATTGTCGTTTGCGTAAACCCGCCCTTAAACGTATTAGCTAGCAAGCATGTTTGTAGCCACGATTTTTTTTCCTGCTAATCCATGCTCTTCTTCGTCTCCTGGTGTTCGACCTTGTGGAACCTCTGCAGTGCTACGGCTTAATATACTGGGAACACTCTTTGACTTTTTGAACAGGTGCACAAGTGACACGAGAAAAAAATAAGGTTAAAATGTTTACATGCAAAACAAGGTAACTGGTGTCTGCCTAGTTTCGTTTCGTAATCATAGTTAAAAGTCAGTGAATGCACATGTTAAAAAATTATTATTATAGCGTTCTTGGAGCATAGCACAATTTGAAAGGCTTGGGCTCTCGAACGAACAACGTTTTTGATTCAAGAGAAATTTCTTCACCCTCTGGAACGTGTAAGTCAAATCGCTGCAGCAAAGAGGTAACATACAGGAAGAGTTCCATTCTAGCCAGAGATTCTCCAATGCAATTTCTCTTTCCTGTAAAAAAAAAAAAAAAAAACAAAAAAACATCAGCGAATGTAATGAAAAATAACTAGAAATAATTCAGCACGGTAAGCAACCTTATCGGTACGGGTGGTATGGCAGTGACATGGTGATGGACCTGGTGACGAACCCAGCTCAAAACACTCGCTGATGCTGGCAGCTAAAAGGGCCATTTCTGGGATCTGTGCCTTGTTCCATCGGAAGCCTTTCCTGCTCAACGTTGGATTGCTCGCTGCTTGGCACTCTTGTGGGGCAAACAAGATGGCAATAAGCTGCGGGTTATTAAAGGGAGTGTCCGGGAATGGCACTTGGCTTGTCGCGCAGTCGCCGGGGAGAGGTGGTGTTAGTCTGTTTGCGTATTGGTCACACCAAGAATATATGTATAGGGTTGGGGGAGGAGAATTTTTGACTGAGACCTCCTGCTGAAACGTCTTAGATACGTTCACATTAGTTCAGTCTTAGTTTATAGAGGGCGCCATGTGTCTTATGTGGGTATTTCTACTCAGTTTTCAGCCTAAAATTAAACTAAACAAAACGAAACTAGCTTGATTTTAATTATTATTTAGCCTAGCTTAGTTGTAATTTAGTTTACTTTAGATCTGGGCTGAAAAATGAGCAAAAATTATCAGGTGGAACACGTGGCGTCCTCTGAAAACTCGGACTGAACTAAAATGGGGACCGATCTAACGTGTTTGCATAAGGACTTTTAGAGTTACAAATTCTCCTCCCAAACCCTATGAATTCTTGGTCACACCAACCTCACTCATTGCATCCTCTTGTGGGGGAAG
Organism: Lithobius niger; assembly: GCA_023313725.1. Classification (NCBI taxonomy): domain Eukaryota; kingdom Metazoa; phylum Arthropoda; class Chilopoda; order Lithobiomorpha; family Lithobiidae; genus Lithobius; species Lithobius niger. The sequence goes on from JAHWFP010218718.1 coordinate 9,963, forward strand.
GGGGGGGGTTGTCCCACCTGAATGTCATTGGTGTCGTCGATGGTCACTTACGGTCCGTCGCTGGTTTGCTGATTGTCACTGTCTTTATGGCGTTCGTCGCCGTTTCCATCTTCCGTGAGACATGCGCGTCAGTGCTCCTGTCCAGGAATTTTGCAGAATTTTAAAATTTTTGCAGAAGGTACAGATGTATGATTAAGGTCTAGATTTGGGTTTTGTCTAACATCTCTGTAATATGTGGTGCAGTGGCAACCCGGATAATTCTTATAATTATTGTTTTTATTATCTAAATCGTTAAAAACTTTTGATATGATTGTGTGTTTGTATGCCTACTCTTTCACAAGTTAGGCAACTAATAAGATGAGAGTATCGCCGGATGAAAGAAAATGGAGTTATGCTTCTAATACTCTCTTTTTCATCACTGTTCATGGTGTCTACTAAAACTAAAATTCAAAAAAATGAGAACTTTTTCTGGATTATCAGGACCAAGATACAGAAAAAAATCATGACCTTTTTAAACGGGAAGTGTTCGCATATAGAAAATAATAAATAAAAATAGACCCACCCCGACAAATCTTCCTGTGCAATGGACATTTAGTACTAGTCCCTCGTTACCTTTTTTCTTTTCTATTTCCACTAGTGTAAAAAAGTTACAGGTAGGCCTAGGCCTAACAATGAGTAAGGTAAAACAATACAATTTATTTATTTATTTTTTTTTAGGTTCCGTAACCTCTCATCAAGTCTGGTATTTTTGCATTTAATGTACCCAACAGTGCTTCTTAAGCATTTGAAGTTCTTCAGTTGTTCTTCATCCGGTCGTTGTTAAAAAAAAATCAGGATTCATTTGAAAAAAAAATCATGACATTTTCAGAATTATCATGAACGTAAAAAAATTCAGAACTTTTTCAGGAGTATCAGGAAAATAAGCTTAGTAGACACTCTGCTGTTACTTGAATTATTCATGACGTCAAATTTCAATCAGGAAAACTAAGCAGAACGAAATTTGGGTTCCAAAAAAAAAACCTAAAACGACGACAACGTTTGCATCATACTAGTATCAGCAATACGAACGATGTCAAGGCCCATGGTAGTCGTCCTCATGTAAGCCTCAGCATGAACTTACATGTTAAACGTCAAACACTGAAACCCTGCAAACCACCAAATAAAAATGGTATAAACCAACGAAATTCGGTATTCGGGGTCGTGTCATAACTATTTCACCGCATCAAAGATTTAATTATAACAATCAAACCGTTTGGCCTTCGTGCAGTTGTTGGATGTTTTGTTGGGGTCGTTGTTGGTAGGTTGAGTTTAGCGTAGGTACAAAAGTATTGTTATAACCATTGTTAGTATTGTCGGCATCACCTCTGATTGGGCGGCCAAAGATCGGGCAATGACAACGGATATATTGATGTGCGTACTTTAGTTTATTGAGCCTGTAGGTCATTACATCCACTCGCTCAAAACTACGCTAATCTAACCTAACTTATACCTAACTTCTACACTAAAACCGCACTCAACTTCTGACTGGAGGAATAGTTCGAGAGCCGTTTTGCTAACTATTTTCGTTTGTTCGTATCCCTACGCGCTCAGCCGTTGTAAAACTGACAAACATTTTCCTTGCACCTGACACTGTCGTTGGCCTCCAAATCCTTCAAACTTTTTCGATTATAGAGACGTGCGGTGCAAAGCAGAGTGAGCTTTTCATCCGTTGATTTTGTCCGTTCGTCTGTATGAACGATACTTACTTTTGAATCCATTGTCGAATTCATTTCACAGTTTTACTTGCCATTTCTGCCCTATTTTTGGATTTAAACTCGTCAATCAATAAAACATAGGTTTGACTGAGTGTAGCAACACTGTGTCAAACGCAGATCCAACGTTAAGTATAAAGGAAAAGAGCAACTTAAAACTATACGAAGGTGTTCATTACCTGCTCCAAATGCCAATAAATATTCTGGCTTCTGGAGTTTCCCTTCGTCATCAAGAAACCTTTCTGGTTTAAATACTTCAGGGTCTTTCCACAGAGTTTTATCGTGATGAACATTGTATAAGCTGCAATTTGCGAAGCTCCTCTTCGGTATGCGGTAACCCATGACCATGGTGGTTTCTAAGTTTCTGAAAGTTTCAAGAAAGGTGTGTTAGGGGAATGCATATAAGCACACCCTTTGCAACATGGTTTGTCCAAGTTGGGACAACAAAACAGACAGGGAAGCATAGTCACCAGTTGCGCTAAACGATTTTTGAGGAGCACCAACAGAACCCCAAGCCAAGCAAACAGGCATAGTCTAAGATTAACATGTTCGTCAACAAACTATAGTGTCCGCGGCCCCTGTTGAGTTCGACCCAGAACGAATACAGATAATCGAGTGTATGTTTTCGGTGGCAGAGCACCTTGTTGATATCCTAGATGGTTATAAAAACAATGACGGCCGTCGATGAAAGCCTCTCCCTCCAGGAGGATGTAGCCGCTCATAAAATACCTGCAGAACTCAAATTACGCCGCGTGCACACCTAAATAAATGTAAGCCGTTTAAAAATTGCTTGGAAGTTAATGTGTGAATCAAAAGATTTTAGGAGGAGTTTTTTTGTGTAAGTTATTATTTTTTTTTGTAGGGTTACCCTTTGCAGCAATGTGTCCCAATTTGGAACAGCTAGAATACGAGCAAAATAGGTCCTTAGGCTCACCACGAGCTTTGTAAGGAATGCCCCACGGGACACCCGAGCAAGAAGAGCAGGTATAACCTAGTGTGTGGCATTATCGCCTCTAAACCACGTGATTGCCAGTTCGAAACTCACAACTCACCCATGCGCTAAAAGAAAAATGCTTGGAACTTATTGCGGGACTCCAAGGGACTCTTGCATGGAATTTTACATGGATAGTTACTAAGTCGGTTTGTGGCAGTTAACCAATTGATGTCCAGATTAAGTTTCCCTTTAGGATCTAAGCCTTTAGCATAAGAGAAAAAAATTACCAGCAGTAACACCACAAGTGTTTAGTTTACGACAGATAATTTTTCTGGCAAAAAATTTGACCATTCCACTTTGATGATAGAAATATAAATGTCAGTACTCATCAGTATCGCGAATTTTCGATAGGCATTATCCGAAAAAAAATAACTATTTTCAGTCCTCCTATCTTCGTCAGTCAGCAAGAAACGTGTGAACTGCAGTCTACATAATTGTATGCACTCTTCTAGATGGATCGAATTCAATCAGGAGAACGATTCAAACTTGATGTGTCTGTGGCCCTCTGTACGAGTATTGACATTTTGAGTTTGAACGTAATTTTGTTTCATTTATAATATTTTTCTTCTTGACGAGATACAGTGCAAACTGAAGAATAGAGTGCTTGTGTCAGGTGTTTTATAAGCTTGAGTGCTTGAGAAACAGGATCCGTTCTTGAGCTAGGTTTGAATGGTATTTCCAACGGGACCACCAAGTTACAGTAAATCATGGGAAAGGATACTCAAACCATTGAACTAGTCGAAATTGTGGTATTACCAGAGCCACAAAGGCCCAACGTAATTCTCATAATTTGTGTGTTCTTTCCGCAAAACAAGCATCATGCTCAATTTACGCTGAAAAGACTACACCTTTGTATTACGTACATTAAAGCTTTACTTATCAAAGCTTTACTTACCAATGCTTTACTTATCAAAGCTTCAAAGTAATTACGTAAAATCAAAGTTTTACTCATCGCTTACTTCGTAATCGACCTTCGGTCTCCGGCAAATTAAACCTGGAAAGGAGTTCGGTGCTAAAGTTATTGATTTAATAAAGTACTCGGGGTATTACGGACTGATAATTTTTCTCCTTCGCGAGTTGCATTCTAATCTGAAAATAAAAACTGCATACTTGTGGGAGGTGTTTTTATCATCTTCAGAATGAATAAATGATTCAGAAATGTATCAGGGTTTGTTGTCCCTCGGCTGAATAGTGCCACATATTTATGAGATTTTATACTTGTGAGATTGGGACTGTACTCTGAATTACTGAAAATTTACTAAGTAATCTTTAGCAAGGAAGTGGAACCCCTGGTGCCCTCTACATGAGATTGGCTTCACTAGCAAGTGCCTCCCCAGTGTGTTTATGTCAGTGGTTCTTATAGTTCCAAAGTCTCCTAAACATCTCCAGTTCTTGATGCAGTGGAATCAACTGCCTGGTGTTTTGATCGGTCGTGTAAGCATGGCTGAGCTGCAATAAAAACGAGAAACACTTTTATCACCTTTAAGTACTTTTCCCCAACCGTCTACTTAAATTTTCGGAAAAGAAAACATCGTCTTCGGAAGTCAGCTTCACAGCAGAGAACGTTCCATCCCTCACCCACTCCATGTTCTACTTTTACATTTACCCACACATGCCCGCAAAATCCCACACGTGTCTTGTGCATTGCGGTGTGAACTAAGACAAGCTCGCCACGTAATATGTCTTGTGCTTCGCAGTATGAACTGAGACAGGTCGCATCACGCATGTGTAAAAACATTCGATCATTTCTGGACTCAGTGTGTTTTTGAAGTGGCAGTGGGCTGTCATTTATTGTCAGAGCTCTTGTAATTCCTGTCGCTTGATTATCATTTACAATCTGTAACCTGATTTTGTATCCCTGCCGTGCATTTGCAGGTCTCTTTGCTCACCCCACAGAATGGTCGGCATCGACCATTCGTACAGACTAGGAACCTGTCAGGCGGTCTCTCCAGATGGCACTTCCTGTCAGGAGGCGGCTCCAGATTGCACTACCTATCACGAGGTCGCTCCAGATGGCACTTCCTGTCAGGAGACCGCTCCAGATTGCACTTCCTATCACTAGGTCGCTCCAGATGGCACTTCCTGTCAGGAGATCGCTCCAGATGGCACTTCCTGTCAGGAGGTCGCGCCAGATGACACTTCCTGTCAGGAGATCGCTTCAGATGGCACTTTTTGCTGTCAGGAGGTCGCTCCAGATGGCACTTCCTCCTGACAGTATTTGCACTTTCTTGCCACCCCAGCACCACTCAGTGAGACGCAAGAGAGAGCATGTTTCCAGCATGGTGGCTTAGTCAGCCACATTCTTGTGGTTTTGCACCGAAATTGCATTAAATCCGCTTGAGTTGAGGAAGTCTCAGACTGAATCATTGCTTGGGAGGGGGGTGGGGGAATTGAGGCTTGACGGTGCGTCGACAGCAAGGTCATTAGCGTCAACTTCAGTTATTGTTTGAGGAAACCGGTTTCCAAGGCGACCCGGTCTTCCCATACCAACAATAACATGTTACGCACGTACGTGCAGGAAAATTAGAAGTAAACAAATTTGAAGTACAACATGGAGTGAGTGTGGGATTGAATGTTCTCTGCTGCAAAGTGGACTTCTGAAGAAGAGGAACGGTGTTTTCTTACCCGAAAATTTTAAGCAGACAGTTGGTGAAGCATACTTAAAGGTGATAAAAGTGTTTCTCGTTTTTATTATATCTGAATATTATCACTACCTTTACCGTTTACCAGTTCTGCATACGGCTGAGCGTTAGAACATATGGCTGAATTTGGTATCAAAAGTGGGAGGATTCAATTCCTGCTCAGGGAGCTAACTTGAAGCCTAAGATACAGCAGAAATAGGTTTAAATCAGTAGTTTCTTATTCCCGATTCATTTTCGTTTGTCGAATCCCGATACTTACTTGCGAATCATACTTGGAGCTATGGATGCAAATCTATGCACCTCTTGCAAGAATGCTTCCGTATATGTCATATTTGGCCTGTCGCTCATGGAAGGATTGCGCTCCGCGCCGATGACGTCATCAATCTCCTTCCGTACTTTTTGCATTACGTCAGGATGGGTCATGAGGATTGCAAGAGCCCATTTAACAGTAGCCACAATAGTTACTCCTCCAGCAAAAAATAGAAATACCAGGGTTCCATGTAAAATGTCATCTAAAAAAAACAAAAAAAAAAGCAAATTTTTTTAAAACGTAGAAAACGTTGAAGAACTAATGTCTGTGCATTGTAAATTGTCTAAAATTTCGATATCGTAGCAGTTAAGACTGGTATTAGTCTCGATACTTTAGCCTTATATTTCAGTGCATATATTTTGGAAAACCTCTTATCTACTGGATACTAGCCTAGCACCTGTTTAAAAATGCCAGAATTGCAGAAATTTTACTGGCCTATGATTTAATTGAATTTTTTTTTAATTTTAATTCTGATCTGCCTTCTGACCATCATCTACAACGCCATTCTCGGATATCCACGGAAATTTAAGTTTTTATTGTGATTGAAATTGTATTGTTTGATTCCGATTTCGTAGTCTTGCCACCGAGAAGCATTAGTTTCGTCTTTCGTGTAGTGGTCATCGTGGCTGAGCGGAGAGAGAGCTCAGCCTGGTTGCTGGAGTTTTTCGGATCTGGTCTAACTCCTGGAAAGGGGACCTTGGCAAAGTCTCCGCCAGGACTGCCGGCCAGGGTAGCGTGATAGGCTACCATTCTCGTTCAGCGGCTATGGGAACTATTCTGGCCAATTCTGGACAATCTTTCGGCCCCCACTGACCAGGCCCACTGAACTGTCTTGCGAGTTTAGGCTAATATGGGTGTGTTTCTAAACTAGAGGGAAGAGTGAGATGGATTCCTCTAAGCCACGCCCCTCAACGTCACCAAATCCGGTCAGTTTAGAATCACCACTGCCTCACTTGTCGTTCTCAACATTAGAAAAATTAGCAATAATCACTACCACATCTGTTTTCAGCGAGAGTAACGTTAGTAAGACCATAATACAAATGCTTTTAATCTCTGTTAATTGGATTTTGTTTCTAAATTTAGACATTTTCCATATCTCACTTCCTCCAGTTTAAGAACACGACCATCTCAGCTACTAACGCGTGATGGCAGCCCTGCTGGATAAGCAAGTGAGCGAGAAAAAACTTGCCTCACTTTCCTCAGCAACATCTCAGCTCCATGACGTCACGCCTACGTAAATTGGGAGGAGTTTGGATCAGTCGCCTCGAGTTAAGAAACAGTTTTCCTCACTTCCCTCAGACATCCCTCTAGTTTAGAAACAGCACCATTGTGACAGTTCTTCACCGGTCAACAACGATCAATTATACATCAATCTAAACTTCGGCACCTCGACAAAAACCTATTACAGAAGACAAAGGAATGACGAAAAGTGAGTTTCCCTGGTAAACCGAATGAAGCGAGCCACCAAGTTGTAATGGGGCTTGTCACCAAGCCTAGAGTACACGTGAGCAAATCCCGTCACCCTATATACACGCAGGACGGGAAGAAAGAACACCCTAACCTCTGGGCATAATTATGGAGTGGAAAGGGTTAAGGTGAACTGTGCCTTTACTTGTGAAGAAACAAAATTCGAATACCACAATAGTCCGTTACTTTATGAGGAAATGACAGGCCTGCTTTGCCGCTATCCTTCTTGCATTACTTCTGAGTGGAGTGGAAAAAGTATTCGGAGAGAAAAACATGACAATTTTGTCAAATTGTAGTAACTCGAGGGCAAATTTGCACATTTAGCATGATGTCTGTTTAAGATTTCCTTTAGATGGGCATTAAAAAACATAAGTAGTTTTTGCTCTGTGAAACAGAATGTTAGAGGTATTCAGCCCACTCGTTGCCAGCAAACTCCACTGGGCTCAACAGTTTCAGAAATCAATTGTGACGATTTAAATTAACGAGTTCCTGAACTGAATAGTGCTATTATAGTGGAGTGGAAAAAGTATTCGTAGAGAAAAACATGACAATTTTGTCAAATTGTAGTAACTCGAGGGCAAATTTGCACATTTAGCATGATGTCTGTTTAAGATTTCTTGTAGATGTGCATTAAAAACCATAAGTAGTTTTTGCTCTGTGAAACAGAAGGTTGGAGGTATTCATCCCAACTCCTTGCCAGCAAACTCCACTGGACTCAACAGTTTCAGAAATAAATTGCGACGATTTAAATTACCGAGTTCCTGAACTGAATAGTGCTATTATAGTGGAGGGGGAAGAGTAGCCATAGAGAAAAATATGAAAGTTTTGTCAAACTTTAGTAACTCAAGGGCAAATTTGTGCATTTACCATGTCTGTTTTTTAGATGGCCGTTAAAAACCATAAGTATTTTTTTTTCTGTGAAACAGAAATGTTGGAGGTATTCAGCCATTAATTGCCAGCAAACTCCACTGAACCCAATAGTTTCAGAAATTAATTGTGATGATTTGAATTACAGAGTTCCTGAACTGAATAGTGAATTATACGATAGCTAGAATTATTTTAACCTTTTTATAATCATCTCCTAGCTGTTAGTTAGGTGAAACGTGTCACAAAATTCCCGGAACTCAGAACTCCCAACACCCGATCGTTTTGTCTACAAACCAATTTTTAGCCGACGCACAAAGATACTGTAATGTTTACGTTTACTCCTTAGAGCTGCATATTACTCTTTTTTTTTTTTTTAATATTAACGAAGCAGACCTTCCAACAGCCGATCTGTTTATCCGCTTCAGTAATTTTTTTTTCTCTCAGCTTACAAGAATGATGTGCAAGTCAGAGGAGCTAGAATTGGATATATCAATAGAATAATTAGCTTCTAGTGAATGTGCCCTCTAAACTGTTTACCGATTCAACAGTGTATTGTTGTCAGTAGGAGTGTTAGTACCTGTAAAGTTTACATGTGATCCTGTTTTTCGCTTAACATCAATAGCCTCAGTGAAGAAGGCATCAATGAAATCTTTTCTACTGCCTTCTTCGTAGACTTTGCGATGTTCATCAATCTTTTTCGTAAAAAAGGCATTGAATTCTTTGGAAGACTCACTGGAAGTTAAAAAAAAATAACAATTAATGTGAAAAATAACAGACCAACATAAGGGCTCCTTTACGCTACGACAGTTTTCTCGCTCACTAGCTTTTACTTGATCAATACTAAACTCTGATGGCTGCCTCACGCCTTTACCGGAATATGCGGCTTTTGAGTTGTCTATACGTGTTAGTAACCATGGCAACGACGCAGACGCAAATCTTCTCCATGTGTCTCGTGATACGGCGTACGATGCTTGCAACATTTGAGTTTCGATTTATGACAACAAGAAAACAATTTTTACTGCAGTACAAGATGACGGACTGTTTTTTGTATGCCGGTATTTAATGGTTTGTCTTCGATTCGATAGCCACTGATTGGACGCCATGTTGGATTTTGAATTCTCGCTGCAAGAAGCTATTTTTTCTACCGACGTTTGATCATTGCTAGAAGCTGTACTTTGAAGGAGAATAGCAAATTTTGGAAATAGCGTGAAATGACAACAATCTTGTAGCAATGTTTAAAATTACTGTAGCACTGTGTTCTTTATCTGTGTTGTTATTTGTACTACATATAATTTTTTATCTATTACCGCATTCATTTAGTAGCAACGGCAAACTAATCATAAATAAATAACGGTTGACTAGCAAATAGTATTCGGCGAGCGAGAATGACTTGTCGCGTAAACGCGCCCTGACAAAGTTAGTCAACAGCTGAGGGCTGGTTTTGTAAATTATTTGAACTTACACTCTAGTAATGTATCGGATAACGTCTGTTTACATATCCTGTTCAAATTCGGCACATTTTTAATGAAACTGTAAACTGTAGCCTGACCAAATTGTTTTGTACAGGTAGTTGCTATGTACTAATAATATAATAACATATTTCGCATCTAAAGTGCACAGGACAGGGAAGGACACCAAAGTGTCACTAACACCCAGCCTGAATTAACAAAAAGGTGAAAAGGCCTGGTGGCTAACGGCATATGACAAGTTAAAAAAAAGGGTTAAAAAAAAAAAAGCAGAATCTACCAGAGTATTGTATTGTCAGAATGACCGTCTTAAAAATTTGTGAAGTTCACATTGTTTAAGTTTAGCTTTAAAAACAGCAGGTGAGGATGCCTCAACAACATCACCAGGTAGAGAGTTCCAAACAGCTACCACGCGATTAGCAAAGAAAAACTTTCTACAATCACGCCTTGCCCGAGCAACAAGCAGCTTTTTTGAGTGGCCACGTGTTCGGTCACCTTCACGCAAGGTAAAAAAACAATCAGCTGGGAAATCAACGTGACCACACAGGATTTGAAAAGTTAAAGTTAAGTCAGCCACAAGACGGCGATATTCCAATGATTCCAGCTTAAGGACTGCCAAACGTTCAGCGTAGGATTTATTTTTCATCCCAAACAAGTATTTGGTGAAATTTCGCTGAACAGATTCAACATTATCAATATCTCCCAATAAATGCGGAGACCAAACAGAACTTGCATATTCCAGGATTGGTCGCACAAACACCTTAAAAGCCCAGGTTAATAATTTAACATCACCCGATGTGAAAGTACGTCGAATCATAGCCAAACGTTGCCTTGCTTGATTAACGATTTTGTTACAATGAGTGGTAAATTTTAAATCTGAGCTAAACCACACGCCCAAATCCTTAATAGGATTTACAACGGGCAGCTGCTGGTTTGACAGAATATACGGGGCACCAGGATTTTGAAATCCAGTTCGAAAGATAGAACATTTTCTTTCAGAAATAGGCAACTGCCATTTGAACGCCCACTCGTTAATGCTAACAAGAGTATTTATTAACTCATTTTTTTCGTGATCAGTTTTCACTCTGGAGTGTGTCTTAACATCATCTGCAAACTTATTTAAAGCAACAGAATCTGCAGTAGAAGTCATGTCGTTAAGGTATAAAATAAAAAAGAGAGGACCCAGGATGGATCCTTGTGGGACACCACTAATTACACTGACGTCATCTGAATTTGATGTGCCAACAACCACGCATTGGGTACGTCCAATTAAAAAATCACTAATCCATGTAAAGAGTTTTCCACTAAAGCCATACCAATTCAGCTTTGCAAGCAATTTTGAATGGACAACAGAGTCAAAAGCCTTCGCAAAATCAATCAAAATAACATCCACAGGGATGCCAGAATCCATAGATTCTGTCCAGTCATCGAGTCATCGAGAATTGTTTTGTATATTAACAATTCGGTGCAATTTAACGACGGAAAACAAAATACATCGACAGAAAAATAAACACCACAAGACTAACTTGGTATTACTTTTCATGCCCTTAATTTTTCCTTAATACATGCCATTTCTGGAATACTGGAGAAGCGCTATAAAGAGCTGTATGGGCAGGAATTGTTTCACTGGTTCAACAACAGGGAGATGTACAAATGAATACAGGTGGCACACATCCGTAATTTCTGATGTACATATAACAACAGGCATAAAATAGGTGTTGATAAAACTACAAAGTATACGATCTTATCAGGGCGGCCAGTGAGAGAATGCGGTCACGAGACCCATGATAGCTACAAGAGCTGTAATTCTTCTTCTTTTTTTTTTTACAGTGACTCAAATCTCTGTAGGAAGTTACGTATGGTTCCGGGAAAAATCATTTTGGTGGTAAGTAGAGTCAAAATATCAGCACATGAAATTTGTGTAGGTTTTTTTTTTTCTAAAACATGTTACTATACAGAAAGGATACACATGTGTACTTGATAGTAACTTGGTTTCCTGCCTGAAGTTAGTTACGGCCCTAGAGAAAGTTTTAGTGACAAGTAAAGCCAAAATTGAAGCGTAAGGAATTTGCCAGTTTTCTTTTTGTAAAGCGTGTCATTACAGAGGAGATTATTGTGTGCGCGGTGTATCTTGAGTCCTGCAAGTATTTTGTGAGAGGCTACGTCTTCCTGGATGGGGTGGCTTTACTCGATGGCCGCCATTGTTTTTGTAACCATCTTGGATATCAACAAGGCGCTCTGCTGCTGAAACCGTACAATCGATTATCTGTGTTCGTACTGCGGAGAACTCAAGATAGGCCGCGGATACTTTAGATATGTTGAACAAGAGAATCCCAAAGTGCACTTGTCAAAGTCGACACTACCCGCCGTTTCGAGCTGACTCCAGCTCATTATCAAGGTGGAAAAAAACACAATACACTTAAAATTGCATAAAGGTGCAAACAGACAGCCGTTTGCAGGCGAAAACTGCCTAAGTCAAACGACAATTCGAATAAGTTTCAAAAAGAAGAATTAAAAATTGTTAAAATTAAAAAAAAAAAAGAGGAAAAGGAGAGCGACCTCTTTGTGCTGAAAGCACAAGAACAAGTGGTGAATATTGAGTGCAGTCAGGGTTTTATACAGTTTTCCCAGGTGGTGAGGGTGCCAAACAGTTATTTTTATGATACGCCGGTGACGAAATTTGGTAACCGTCATAGAACTCTCTTGAGGATTTCTACGCACTCTTTAAATTTGTTAAACAAGACGGAACGCCAATGGCCTCGAAATTGGTTAACGAAATACAGATGCAAACCTATTTACGTTGCCTTTTGGACTTATATGTCAGACTGCCTGAGTGGGGAATCGAAGCCACGACCTTTGAAATCAAAGGCCAAGTTCCTACCGCTTAGCCAGTCTGACACGGCCTTTTTTTTTTTACTGTGTCAGTCTGGCTCAGCGGTAGGACCTCGGCTTTTGATTTCAAAGGTGCGTGGGTTCGATTCCCCGCTCAGGCAGTCTGACATATAAGTCGAAAAGGCAGCGTAAATATAGGTTTGCATCCGTATTTAGTTAACCTTAAAATTTGTTGTCATTAGGGAGCAGATGATTATGAACCTGTGGGCCGTGCAAATCGACGCACATAGTTTCAAGGTTAAGCCTTGCACGAATTTGCGGGATTTGGAAAAGAACCTTGGTGTTTGAAATATTATGTTTGTGGCCCGTTTTTTTTTTTTTACCTTTAGGCTTTGGGCTTCTCTTGTTCAACATATTAGAAAGGAGAAACAGTCATGTCAAAGTTTCTTCAAGATACACTGATCACTGATCACAGCTACGCACGAGAACGTATAAAGGTTCGATAGGAACGAGGTGTGAAGGTGAGGCTCTAAGCTAATTATTTTATGACTGGACCAGCTACACTAAAAAAGTACATCCACGACGCAACAAGCAATGAAGCACTGACATTCGCAGCTTTCAATCGAGTTTCATGACGGTCTTTCTCCATTGAGATTACAAAACAAACAAAAAACACTTTATTTTTTAAACATTTCACAATGTTATAATTGTTTTGTAAGCTTTTATACTCAGATGTAAGATCTGAAACACATAACATTCATTACTGTAAGATTAAAAAAAAAACAAAAAACGTAATGGCACCACCAAAAGTAAAACTGGCACTTACGTTTAGGTACAAACAAATGGAACGTTGCTCGTTACACCTTGTAAATGTAGGAATACTAATTTAAGATGAGTGTTAAAGGGATGTACCTCCCAGCGCCATTTTTCGATCCACCACATCAAGTACGGCCCCAAAGGTCTATTTACTTACCGTTATTCTTTTCCTTGCTAAAAAACCGTTTTAAAATGTGGCATCTAGGAGATTTTCTGTTGAATATTGTTAACTATATTTAAGAACGACCCGTAACTATATGATGCATTACGCGCGTACAATAATCATGACGTTTCATCTCTGTGTGTATATCTACTAATTTTCTAATAATTACCATGAGATCTAAAATCTAATAGACTAATGCGGTAAAAATTAAAATTAATTATTCCAACAGATCTCCGAAGCAAAATTATAAGACACTAGCCTAGAAAATTATAGATTGTGATTTTAAAATGCGAGAATCATTCCGGTTTGTGACGACTCAATCGTTGACTTGATTCTGTCTCGTGTACCATTCCCAAAGCCAACCGAGACAGCAGCTATGCGAGGAACGCAGCTACCACCCCAGCCGACCTTGGCGCTGTAATTGTTCGGATGACGATCTGCGCGTAGCTGTAATTTGGCACGCGGAATGTTATAAGGCAGGCCGAGTGTCCCTTTAATTACTTTATGGAAAATTGTGACGAATAAGGCAAAGGTGCTACGAAAATTCGAAATGCTGCAAGACTCTGTTAGGAAGCACACGAATAAATAAATAAATAAATAAAAACATAAACAAAAATAAAGTAATTTCTTTTACTAATAATAATAATAAAATAATTCGTTGCTGGAGCAACTGGCAAGGACCCAAGTGGTCGCCTAAAAGGGGCGAGCATTGCCTGTATGCAAGTAAAAGTAGGAGGTTTTTTTTTTCAAAAGCAATAATTAAAAGCATGTGAATGAGGTAAAAATAAAACTAGTTTAAAACATAGCATAGCCAAACGGATAGAAATGTGAAGGGTAGGGTACGGTCACGACTGCCTTATCACCAAGGTTAAACCTGCCAGGGACACAAAGTTCCCTGATGGCATCGCCTGACGTGTAGGAAAGGTAGGGGAGGGGAGATGGCCAGTTGTCTTACATTACCACTAAATAAGATTTTTTTAATATATATATATAAAATCATCCAACTTAAGTTGAAAATAAATTAGAAAAAATCATCCAATATAAGTTAAAAATAAATAAGTAAAAAAAAATGAACCATTGTTAGTAGAAGGAGCCGAATGGGGTTGTGACCCGCTAATACTGACCGTTTTTTCGTGGTGGGGAAACTAACAAGCTCTCTTAAGAACAGGGGTAAGGTTTTTAGTAAGCAGCTCCCTGAGGAAGCCTCCCTTCGAGTTCATATATACCGTACTCCCCTGAGCGAAGGACATTCACTGGTCTCTGCAAGTCTCTGGTTTACTGGTCTCGCCTACATGATTTTGTAAATAATAAAGAGACAATATCAATAATATTCATAGGTGATCAAAGTAAGAGAGCTGTTAACGACACCAAGTTGTCACTAATATTGCAGTAGTCCATCAAACTTACAACAAACATGCATCTTTACTAACAGTGCCAAGATCGCTTGTAATTGTGTCATACTCGACGCTGATACAGGATGTTGGCACGATCTGTTGGGTCTTTAAAAACTTATAGCAAAGGTGTTGTATCTTTTACTTATTAGTCTGTGTTTCAGAGCTTACCAAACAAGCACAAACATTGTGAATGGTTTTTTTTCCTGTTCTCAAATTATTATAATCTAAATGAACTTACAGCATATTTTTCCAGCCGCAAATGTAGTCCCAGAACGGGACGTACCTCATCCAAGGAAACATCATTCGTAGCATTAAAATATTTGTGTTCTTTCCACCGTCTTCAAGCATACTACGCAAGCTCAAAAACTCGGCATCATCATATTCGAATCGGTTTCCAAATTCCATGGTGCATACTACATTGACCACGCTCATTCCCAGCAATGTCTGCAAGTCAAACGGTTGCCCGTTTTCCGTCTTCAGAGCTTCCAGGAAGTTGCCGATTTCTTCCTAACAAATAAGACACAGGAGTATTTTTTTTTTAATGCGGGAATGGGAGGGGGTTGAGGGGGGTGGCCCATTCTCAATCATTTTCGTTAATGCCTTAAACTCAAATGGCATTTGACTTTTCTTTTTTCAGAGCTTCGGGGAAGTAGATGATTTCCTCCTAACAAACAAAAGACAACATTTAGTAAACGCAGACCATTGGGCTGCTCAATATCAGTCAAGTGATATTGAGCAGCAATCAATATACATAAATCGCTGAAAATAATATTAAGGAAAATTGGAAATTGGCCATCACCGAATATTATCTATATATATATAATTTATATATATATAATATGCTTAGGTTGGGCAAACAAATTCATCATCATTATGCATTATGAAAGAGGGTGTATAATGAAAGAGGGCGAGGACCGACAATGTCAAACAAACAGATGAGGCCTATAACAATCGACATATTGCATTAATAAAACTAGCTCTTAAGAGCCGTCTTGGAAGAGTTTCAAAGTTGGTTGAGTAACAATCACTGCATGCACAACCGTTGTTGGGTTTGTTGGGCTTGGTATCAGAACAGACAAACGTCCTCTATTGAAAATAAACATTTACTTCCATAGCACAAATCATCAGTGGTTCAAAGAGGGAGCAGAGATGGGGATATTCAGACCACACAATAGGGGAAACCGGGGACCACTACAGTGTTACGCTCAGGTATGCGGGAACCAGCTAGCCGGCATATGTTACGCCGGGGGTACAGCTAGTACACTAGAAATAACGTAGTTCAGTAAGCCACCTTTATGTACTTACGTTTCGTCGGAGTGGCATGACCCGGATTCGAACCAGTTACCCAGTTCGCCCCCAGATCACTTGCACCTTAATAACGGGTTCAGTAAGTTATCTTTATGCCAGTGGAGGATGTGGCCATAGCGATTAAGGCGCTATGCAAGTGATCTGGAGGCGAACTGGGTAGCCGGTTCGAATCCGGGTCATGCCACTCCGACGAAACGTAAGTGCATAAAGGTGGTTTACTGAACTACGTTATTTCTAGTGTATGATTTTCGCTGATGGCTAATTTCCAATTTTCCTTGATATTGAGCAGCCCCATGGTCTGAGTTTCCTCAATGTTGTCTTTTGTTGGTCAGGAAGAAATCAACTTCTTCCTTGAATAGT
>JAHWFP010218719.1:0-14726 GCA_023313725.1 Lithobius niger
CCCCACTCTCCCAACGTCTTTTAACGGTGGCGATGACCCGTATATTATTAATATTATTTCCTAGCTTTGTTTGTGCGATAAAATTCTGCATGGCTGCGCGCGACAAAAGCTGGGGTTCAAAAACGAAAAACGTGTATGTATAACGACGGAACGGAGAATAAAAAAACGTGAAACGAAAAGGAGAGAGAGAGAGAGGGAGGGAGAAAGAAAACGAAACGAAAAACATTGTTTGCACAAAACTGGTTTTCATTTCAAAAGCAGAATGCCTTCTTTTCTGCTTCATTTAAAATATAATTACCGGAGGGAAATTTAATCTAGCTATCGCGTCCTTTTTTAACACTCGAAAAACGGAACAGAGGAAATGAAATCTTGAGCGCAGCGTCTGCTCGCTCGTACTCAACGCCGTTGTGATTTTCCCGCCTTTTATCATACAGCGTCTTCAGACGGACGGGGGACACGGACGGACATTTACGCGTCTCAAAATTGCAGATTTCTAATGTTACGAATATTAGTTTCCTCTCCTTTCTGTCGTCACGGAGTGAACATTGTCAAGCTTTTAGCGATGAGACCGGCATAAAATTTGAATTTCCATCTGTCAGCGGAGTCTCCTGCTGTAATTATTATCATTAGGAAATTGATACGTTGTCCGTAAATTTTATTTTTTAGGTTTTTTTTTCTGTATGTTTTAATGGACGAAGACGGCTTGCCTTTATTTTCGGTTTTATTCTGTTACAAAAAAATTCCCGCCCTTCATCGGAATACAAAATCAATAGAAATCTCTACGTAATAAGTGCCATTTTGGTCCCCATCAGCTGCCTTTCCAGCTCTGTCAGAGATTGCTCGCTGCTTGGCAGGGCTTGTGGGACCCACCTGGATCCATCTTCGGTAAGGACGTTTGTCAACTGCAGTAAACCGTTTTCCCTATCATCCCCCCCCCCCCCCATATTGGAATTTATAGGTATTGTTGCAGCCAGCTTTGGGGTAAGACGACCGTTGCTCAATTTCCAGTTGTTTGGGACAGCGAAGGTGTGGCGTGGTTTTGTTAGGATCTTTGATGGCACCTCAGTAACGTAATACAATGAGTTTTTTTTGATAGAATAAGAACACTTCTCTTGCACTTGTACTTGTATTTCCGATAAAAATATTTTTTTTTATTGACATTCATGACGAAACGTCTTAGCATTTTCAGTTACCATGATAAAAAAAAAATAATAATAACCTTGAGCTGCAACACCAAATCTGATCAGAAAATGAGTCAGAATTTGGGTGAGTGCCATTACCGAAAAATAACACGGAAGCAAGTTCAAATGCAGTGAAGTCACTGCGATAGGTTTTGATGCCACTGACGTACAGAGTTTCACATTATATGCATTTCAAATTACAGTTCCAAGTTCATTAAATTACTAGCTTGTTTTCAGCAGTGCAGGCTTCTTCGGGGAGGGGGTGGGGCGTGACAGCAAATATGCAGGGTGTCCCAAAAGTCCGTGAACGCCCTCACAACTTTTTAAGGGGCAGAAATAAAATAGTGAAACTTTCGCAATGTAAGTTGGTTAAAGGATCTACCTTTTCGTACAACCGGCATTACGCCAGCCTCCTTGGGGGGGGGGGGGGGGCCCACTCAGAAATTTTCAATGGAATGGAGGGGTAAAGAAAAACCTTATTTGAAAGGTCTTCATTAGGCGAGTAAATTGCCGCAACGATGGCTTCGCAACCATGGAGCCCATCCAAAATGGCAGCCGGTCAAACATTAAGTATTTTCTCTACATCCCTATGTATGTCTTACTCATGCTAAAGTCGTCGCAGGACGTAGGTGGCAGCAAAATGATTTGTTCAATTTAGTTCGATCACACCTACAACGTCTTTTGCGGTTTGAAGCCCAGAGTGTGGGCCTCAGTGGCGCCCTGCCCCCCCCCCCCCCCCGGCGGACCGCGAAGAAGACTCGCTGGAAGTAATCAAGAAAAATTGAACAAAGCATTTTGCTGCCACCTACGTCCCTTTACGACGACTTTAGCATGAGTAAGACATAGGGATATAAAGAAAATTCCTAATGTTTGACTGGCTGCCATTTTGGATGGGCTCATCGTATCGAAGCTATCGTTGCGGCAGTTTACTCACCTAATGAAGACCTTTCAAATAAGATTTTCCTTTACCCCCATTCCATTGAAAATTTCTTGAGTTGGGGCCCGGGGAACGCCCCCCCTCCAAGGTTGTACGAAAAGGTAGATCCTTTAACCAAACTTACATTGCCAATGTTTCATTATTTTCTTTCAGCCCCTTAAAAAGTTGTGAGGGTGTTATCGGACTTTTGTGACACCCTGGTACGTATAGCCGGGGGTGGAAAAATGCTAAATCCGCCTGTGAGGACTTTGGCCTTTGATTTCAAGCAGTCTGACATTTTAAGTCCAAAGGGCAACTTAAATAGGGTCTGCATCTGTACTTACATTAAAAAAAATGTATTCAAGATTTGTACGGTTGACGCTTTTCTATATTCGCTGCCTATCTTTCTTTCAAGATCTGTTCCCAGCGAGAACTCTTTATTTCAAGATGCGTAATAATGTTTTAGGCCTAACCCATGAAGAATTAGGAAAACGGATTATAGAAGGAGCAGTCAATCTCCCCATTCTAGATTATAATCGTTTACCAAAAAGAACTTGCGATCGTGGTTTCTGAAATCAAATCCAGTAAAAATGGAAAGAATAGTGCTATTGAATTGCTGAGAAAAAATTTAAGTAAAAAAAAAATATACAAGTGTGCCGGTAAAAAGGCAAACGTAGCTTGCCATTTTTTTCAACGTGGGTATTCATATGCTGAGGTTCCTGTGCACATGGACGGACATCATCTTTGCCGTATACATATATATAGATATACAAACAAAAACGTCATGTCTGCCGTAAAAAAAAAGGGGTTGTATGATTGAAGTTTCATTTTACTTGTTAAAATGTACACGGATAAAAATTGTTGGTTTTTAATTGAAATAATCAAATGTACAATTCAGAAAATAGCATCTGTTGAAGTGCTGTTTGCATCTGTATTGTGCTTTACCATGGCTACTAAACTAACTGGCCCGACCTACAACGAATTAGAGGGGGGTACACAAAATGGACGCCACGACTGTACCATTCCTTGAGGTCTGTTCGGGAATTGGCAAATCGTATCGGTGAAGTTTAGTACGGAGAGGAGCGACATCTGTTGGCATCTAGTGGCGGTTATCAAAATGTAATTTTAATTTTACGTAGATTTGCGTGACACATTTTTATTATGTATTAAAATATTTTTAAATAGTTTTTAAGCTATCACTCAGTCACAGTAAAGCTATTTTGCTGCGCTTGGAAAAAAAAAAACAACACGTTCGTGTATCCAGAAAGTGTTGCAAGGGAAGGAACGTTGCATTTTTGTACGGACGGTATCGCCCTCGGTTGACAGAAAGAGGCAATCATCGCTTAAGTGGTGTTTTCGGCGGCCATATTTCCCAACCTAGTGGCGTATGCTGTTTTTCAGTCAAGATCCGGCCAGTACTGTAGATAACCCTGGCTTTACGTAACGTATATGATTGGTAAAGCACAACAGCACTTAAACAGATGCAATTTTCTGAATTGTACATTTGACTATTTCAATTAAAAATCATCAATTTTTATCTGTGTACATTTTAACAAGTAAAATGGAACTTCAATCATTAACCCCTTTTTTTAAGGCAGACTTGACGTTTTTGTTTGTAATCCGTGTACCATTTTTACGGCTATGGTGTCGCGCTATAAAGGTTTATGCATGCAGTCGATTGTTGCATGCACGAAGAATGGATCTGGAGTTTGCTGAGTGGCATTGTTCCCTAAATACAATGGTTAAAACAATGTAACACAATCAAAATGATCGTTTAGGGTCCCGTAACTCCGGAATGGATCGACCAATTGAAAAAATGGTGCCTGTAAGGTTGAAGCCCAGGGAAATTTCTGGCTCAGATCATGTTTCAGATTTTAGGTAGGTGCAGTAGTTTTTTCTGAAACCGTGGGTCAGCCAAGAAGAACAAGAACCAGAACAACAACAAGAAGTGAACAGTTTTCAAATTTACGTGTGGATTCCTACGTTTACTCTTGCACGGAATTGCATAAAAGTTGGTGTAAAGTTTGGAAAAATTGCTATCTACTCTCTGGCCAAGTTTGGTCGAAATATGAATATTGAATAGAAACGGAGAAATTAAGTTTTAGTTTTGCTGGAGAGAGGACTTCAATCCTATATATCGCCGTGTAGGATATATATTCCCCTCCTTTTAGTATACCATTGTTTAGCATTATACCATTGAATATTTCATGTAGAGCATATTCGGCCAAAATAAAATTGCCCATTTAGATTTGGCAACCACAAAGAAATGGCAATGAGGGGCGTCTCGGCCATTGCGCGCATTGACATCAAGGGGCCACTGCAGCTAACCATTTTGTGTTTTCAAAGAAGAAAGCAGTTGGGGTGGAGGGGAGTTGAAGGGAGGGGGCCCCCCCCCCACTTTGTGTGTAGGGGGGGGGGGTCCGGCGGCCGCTTGCATCCACGGTCATTCGGTCCAGTACTCGCGGGGGTTTATGTCCGGCTGTAAACGGTACTGCCGACCGTTGGTTGGCCCTACTTCCGAAGTCAGTGCGGAGCTTCCTCAGAAGGAATGGGCTCTGTAGCCATGCGGTCAGTTTAGTGTCGCTGGTTATGACCTCCGATGCCGGTGGAGTCTTTTCTTCCCTTAACCCTCTCACGTAACTGTCCTCTCCCATGCAGCCGCTCCCGGCGCTCCCCCTTACCTCCTCCTCCCCCCCAAGTTCTACGGCCCTCCCCGCCATCTTCAGTCTTAAAATCCCACGGACTTGGCACGGCTTGGTTAAGAAGATGGGAAGACGAAACGGGAGGATGGCCTGCAGGGGAAGGAGAAAAGTTGGGATGGGCCCGGACTACTTCGCAGGCATCGTAAATAAATATATTGCAGGCAACTGTAAATTAAGTAAACAAAAGGTGCGCTGTAAAATGCGACGTGGTGGTGTTCGCAGCTAAAATGGCGTCGCTGGTTTTACCATTTTCAGCTTGTCTTGTGTTTGATTAGCGTTAATGAGCGTTAATGAACATCACACGCCGAGAACTATTATACCGCCTTCATGCTTTGAGGTAACGTGTTTCGTGTATGGTATTAGCGAGTGTTAATACACAAACGAGCGCACGATCGTTAATTTTCATGCAGTGCTAATGACGAAGTTAATTTTGATGACTAATTTATGAAATTTATCATGTATTTATGATAAGTTTGTGAAATTTGCTCATTCTTGTACGGCGTTATGTTTACAGTACAACAACTACGATGAGATGCTATTCCGCGTTGAAGCGTAGTGCGTTACAGCAGGGTTGCAGTGAGCACACTAAACAGACTCAGGAAAATTTCTCTTCTTTTACGAGTAAAATCTATAAAAACTTGATACTCACCAAAAGATTGTTCACGGACGTTTTTCGGGAGACTTGCCTTTTTTTTTAAGTTGATTATTTACAATTCAACTCGTGGTCATCCGTTCAAGCTGCGAGTCCGGATATCGAGACTTGAATGTTGACGGAATCTTTCCGCGATGAGGGTGGTTGCACCTTGGAACTCGCTTCCTGATGTTGCACTTTGTGTAAACTAACCCTTGGCAAAGTCCCTCTTTTACAGTTCTTGAAGCGACAATATTAAATTTAAATTGTATTGGAGCGGTGTAAGTTGCCGTACTGCCCTTCCATACTCCTTTATACCTCTCTGGGATGGTTAAAGTGTATATTATTATTACCATTATTATTACTGGCGGAGTCGCTCGTTCATTCTGCGTCGTGCTCGAGGAGATTTCTTGCTACAACACTTATGATGCAGACAAACCTTCCACATAAAAAACGATCAAGCAAATTATAAGTAGTATGCGATATCGGTTATCTCAAGAGAAGGTCAATATTATTTTTTTACGTCCAAGGAGTTGTGCAAAAAGATCAAGCAGTTTATCAGAAAAGTGCTGTTTCTGATAACAAACGCTGATTTTCGTTTGCTTCGCTCACTCAATCAGCGCAAACATTTCCTCAGGAACGTGACTGAATCAATGTAACCACCAAGAACCACACATCACTTGTAATTTGTGTTAGTATACACTTTATATGGGTTTTCTTGTTTTACTTATTTCAAGAATATTGTTCTTTACGTCCTGCTCAGTACAGATTTTTCCATGGGCGTCTTATCACTTCACTTTCTGATGATCCCTCACTTGGAGAAACATGTCTAGAACGTCAGGTGTAATCTCCTAGATGAGAGATTGATAGATCAAAGCGAGACACACATTGAAAAGGTTTACTTTACGCGGAAATCGCTCGCTTTGCTCGTTCAATCCACGCACCTCCGTGCTTCAGAAATACGAATGTTTGACAGTTTTAAAACCAGGTCTACGAGTCTGGTTTTTCCATGCATCAAGTCAGTTATATACAAAATCATTTTTAAGATCTATATGTGGTGTGTTGCAAAATACGTCATCCTTTTAGGTTATTTTTTCCGTGCATCCTTTTCCGGATCATCTCGCTTCGCTCGAGGAGGTTTTCATGAACAAACCATGACGTCATGAATAAACATCATGAGGGTTTAAAAGACTTTAACGTTAGTTTTATAGGTTCTTTCGCTTATTTGAGGGTCATAGTATCAAGTTACAGCGGTGAAAATAGGCCTATACTGTGCGTAATTTAATTATCTTTCGTTTGGTCCTACTCCCATATTTGTACCTGCTTTGGTTCCAGAGGAGTAGAGGTACAAACAAACACGCACATCATACGTCCTTAATGATAGATAGGCGCAGGGGTCGTAGACTTCCAACTTTTTCCTATTTCCTACTTTTTTGTATTCGTTCCTTATTTTTCTACTTTTTTCCTGTTTTGAGCTGTACAGTTCCCTACTTTTTTCAGCTACGCTTATTTTGTAAATTTAAGTGTAAATTAGTGACATAACGTATAAGATTTGAGTTCAATAAACCAATAAATAAGGCACGAACTTCGTTGGCGCACTTGACGGTTCTTGGCTTGTTTACAATGCAACGAGGCGTTCTGCGCGTGCGCGGTGAAAAGCATCCCTTCCGGTTCCGCATCGTGAGCAACGGTTTCGTTTTCGCAAGTCCACTGTCAAGGCGTGAACGTTGCTCGATCTGTGCTCGAGCCAAGGATAAATTTTGGGGTAAGTGCTTAGCCTACTGTTAGGTTTCATTTTCAACTGCTTAAATTTCGTACTAGCTGCTGTTTGTAATTTCATTTTTCGATACAATGAATGCGTATAAAAAATGTAAGTGTTCTGTGTTGGGCTTTTGAGCCAGCTGTTAGTGATGATACACCGACGGAATGGTTTTATCGCACATTTATTTATATCCAGTTTATAAAGCGTCAACTACGAGAAAATCTTAGGAAGGTTAATGAGCTAGAATTGTGTTTAGCAGTATTTCAGTGGTCTAAGTGTAACCGTAAACCACTGTCGATACGTTATAGGTTGGGCACGTTGGTGGCCGTGGCCGCCGCCATTTTCCCCTTGAATCATCGCGGGTCAGTATTTGTTATGTTGACCTCGGGTCCTACGACAAAAATTTAATTTGTATTTTTGAGAAATCGTGACCGATTTTAACATTCCAATAATACGATTTTAACCAGGTCGAAACGAATTTTTATGGCTTAGGCCCTATATTTCAAGACTATCTCAAAACGACTTTGGAGTTAGGGTGTTTTTTTTATGCCTTTTTACGTCGTCGTCCTTTGCATTTTACCAATTAGACATTATTATATGAAGATATTCAAAGTGAAAAGGCGTACGGTATTTTATCGACGTTCACGGCCTCCATGCAAATTTGGTGAGTCAAGCAATTAAAAAAAAATGTCTAGGCGTATGCTACCTACTCGTGAAACGAATAAGCTTTTACTGTTATTAGGCCCTGATTTAGACTGACGGGTTCCTTATTTTTACCTATTTTTCAGTGAAAAATTCTTTTTTTCCTTATTTATGGCTTACGAAATTCCTTATTTCCTACTTTGGAACATCGGAAGAATACGGACTCCGTCCGATTTTTTTTTTAATGGACTAAGAATTACCATTTGAATAATGTTTTCCTCTTCCATTTTTGGGGCAAACGCACCGTTTGGCCGTGGTGTAGGTCCAAAGCTAGCACTACGCGAGGTAGGCTGTGACGCCATCTTGTTGCCGGCCGGCAGGCAGGCTCGAGGCAGACGGCGCCGCGCAGGAAAGCATCAGCTGGGCCAAAGCCCGTCAGGGGAAACTCCAAACCCCAGCCAGTTCATTACAAGTGAAACGCCAAACAGAAGCCGGTACCTGCCTAACCTAACCGACAATAACAACAAAACCAAACTAAACTGACAATAACAACCCACTTATCTGAACTGTTTACGGGGAAAAAGATACCAGCTGGGAACATGGAAGAAAACGGGCTCTTGTACTAGAGTGCGGCTTTCATTAATTTCTGACGGCCAAACTAAGCCTTTGCCCCAAAAACGTTATGGGAAAATGTTGTTCAGCTGATCATTTTACATCATTCTAGCCCAACGAGAAGCAAATCGGAGAGGAGTCCGTATTCTTCCGATAAGCCCCTACTTTTTTTCCCCCACAACCCAGTACGACCCCTGTAGGCATCCTGGTTCCCAGCTGTACATCTGGCTTCTTCAGACCCCCTGTTCGATCCTGGTGAAGAGAAGTGTATATGTACGGGTTTTTCTCTGGTTGCTTACCACCCGTTGTACGAGTGTTTCCTCCGGATATTCCGGTTTCCTCCCTCATGCGCCAATAAACCACTGTTGTGATGGTAGTTCCTTCCACTTAACGTCTTCCGCTCGGGCCTTCAAAAATCTGTAAGCTTAATGGCCGACAACGTCTATTCTATTCTAAAGGTTTACCAAAATGGGTTTCTTATAGACGTTACACAGCACTAAAAACTGTTAATGGAGCAGGATTACGTGTATTGGAGTCGACGGGGGATGGGGGGGGGGGGGGGGGCTAGCGATTATTCTTTGTAATAATAATAAAGGCTGATTTTGTTGGGGCCCCCCAGCAAAATTCCGGATGTACTATAGATTTCTGACGAAGAACAACAGCCTACCTATGGAAAGGTGTGCTAGCCTAAGAAGCCTTGGCACGTTCGTGTTAACATAATGTTTTAATCATGGTTAGGGCCTAAAGTACAGGTTGTTAATTGATTTCTAGTTACGCGGTTATGGCATTATCACGGGCAACCTAACCCGGGCGGTAAGGTGGAAACTGTTTGTGGAAGCGGTTTTTATACTCTATCAACCGACTAAAGATGATATACTTGCAGTTCTCCTTTGCTCAGAGTATTTTCTGTAAACCTATAATTAACAAAATTTTGGTGGAGGTTCCGTCACACAGCGCATCCCAATTAATGGCGCCTGTTCGCCTTTTCGATAGCGTTGTGCCCATATCCTAAACACAGCATCCACGTTCCAGATTCTCCGTCATCCAACAGGCTGATGTGGGCCACGTATGATCTCGTTTTAGTTATGAAAATTGCGGCGCTGCTGCAAATAGTGTTGTTCCTTTTTTTTATTTACCGCTATTTTTTTTTGTATTGCTCGATGATACTGCGGTGCTGCATCTAGGAGTTGAAAAGCAGGCTGGCATTCTACCTGGAAAATTCTGGGTAAAATCAGGGAATTTGAAAAATATTTACCGAAAATCATGGAATTTGAACATTTTTCGGAAAATCTTTAACCTATAAAGAATAGGTAATTCGGATTGTGGCCTTTTCCGGCTCTTTACCAATAGAGCAGCGTCATGTGACGTCATATTTGGCTACAAGAGAGATAACTGCAAGGGGCACTAGATTAAAATGGAGGGTTAAACAACGGCGCTCTAGTCAAGGCAGTGCTTTGAGAGCGGATTTCATAGGCTTAAAAAAAACGTTGTTTTCGCTAATCCGTTATGCTGCTAGGTTGTAATGATTGGAAAATAAAGATTCCACTTGCTTAAAAATGTCAGCAACTGCCAACAAATCGACAAAATTCGCGCATTATAGGCCTAAGAAATCCACTCTTAGCAGCATTGTCTTCAGAAAGACGCCCTTCTTTTCCCCCTCCAGTGACCCTTGCAGCTACCCCAGTAATTGGCTCCACCGGCTAGGACAGTGCAATTTTTGATTTAGCGAAGCAATGCGATTTAGTTATTGTGATTTGAGTAAAATGTGAAAAATTGATTTTTTAATCCTGTACTGCACCTACCTTCAACCGAAAAAAAAAATCGGGGAAAAGTTTTAGTATTGGTCTGGAACACCTGGAAAAATTAGAGAATTTCATCCTGAGCCTTTGAACGCCACCCTGAAAAGGTGAAAAGGCGCCTTTAAGCTCCAAGAAAGTAATAAACTCGTTCGATTATTGGAATCAAACCTATTTATTGATCGGTGATTTAACTTAAGACTGCTTGGAAACGCACTGGACAATGCAACTATAATGGTGAACATGTGATGGTGAAGATATCTTCTTAAGATTATTCTTTCTTGACACTGGCCGCCGTCTTGCTCATGAATGCAGCCAGCGAATATGTTCTATAGGGCAGTGACACATCGTAGTATTATTGTGTATAACTCTATGCTGGAGCCGGTTAACTGAGATAGCTGCAAGGGGCACTGGAGGGGGAAAAGAAGGTCGTCTGACTGAAGCCAATGCTATTAACTGGATTTCTTAAGCCTATAACGCGCGATTTTTGTTGTTGGAGAAAACAACGTTTTTTTAAACCTAAGAAAAACCGCTCTCAAAGCACTGTCTTGACTAGAAATGCCGTTGTTTTCCCTTACATTTTAATCTAGTGCCCCTTGTAGTTATGCCCTCCAGATGCTATCTCGTAGACAATGACGTCACTTGACGCTGATCCGTAACAACAGCGTCGTATTATATTTAACTCTATGCTGGAGCCAGTAACTAGGATAGCTGCAAGGGACACTAGAGGGGGAAAAGAAGGGGATTTTGTTGGCAGTTGCTGAAATTTTAAGCAAGTGGAAACTTTTCTTTTCCGATTACGACCTCGCACATAAAGGATTGGAGAAAATTTCAACGTTTTTTTAAGCCTGAGAAACCCGCTCTCATGGCACTAGCTTGACTAGAAGTGCCGTTGTTTTTCTCTCCATTTTAATGTAGTGCCCCTTGTAGCTATCTCTCCAGATGATAGCCTCGCAGCCAATATGGCGTTAATTGTTGATGCACTATAACAACTGACTGCATGACGTCACGTTTAATGGAAGCGGTCGCCTTGCAGCGCATTGAGTTTAGGAAACAGCTCAAAGGGCCAATAATTCGACGATTTTCAAAACGTTTAGTTAGTTCCTGTTGTTTTAACGCTCGGAATTTGTTTGCTACTTTCAGAGGACAGAAGATAGTGGAAGGAGCTCGTTATCAACTTCCTTCTGATGGAACTCTGATTTTGGCATCAGTACGAAACGGAGACAGCGGAAATTATACTTGCCGTGTGTACAACATTTACGCCACTGACGAGTTAACACACGAAGTTATGGTGCAAGGTAATTAAAAATATCTTGTGTGTAAACCTAACAAATGAAATTAATAGACATAAAGGTAAATAATGGCAAACTGGAAATAACGGGTCCAGTGAATTATCTTTATACTATTGGACAAGTGGCCATATCTTGGTGAATCCGGGTCACAGCACTTGAATGAAACGTAAAGATGGCTTACTGTAATACGTCATTTCTTGTATATGATGTTTGCTGATGGTTTTTTTTTCCAATTTGCCTCATCAGCAAATTAAATATTGGGAAATGAATTGAATTGTCGAT
Source organism: Lithobius niger (assembly GCA_023313725.1). Taxonomy (NCBI): domain Eukaryota; kingdom Metazoa; phylum Arthropoda; class Chilopoda; order Lithobiomorpha; family Lithobiidae; genus Lithobius; species Lithobius niger. The sequence goes on from JAHWFP010218719.1 coordinate 11,817, forward strand.
ATTATATTAGAAAAGCCAGAGAGTTCAAAAATAATTTTTAACGTTGAAACTGTTTTCAACCTAAAGATTTTGTTTTATCTAAGCTCAAGTCAGTGTATTTACTACATTAAGCAAAAAAATGAAACTAATTCAATTCAATTCAATTTATTGCATAGCAGAAAAAATGTTTTAACAAGGGGGGAGGTGGGGGGGGGCAACTGGTGAGCGTGTACTTTATAAAAAGTATCCTATGCACAAAATTATTCAAACTCATGTTTTCAACGCCAGGTAAAAGGTATATTATACAAATTCAGACCATATTTAGAAAAATAAGTTTCGGGTCTTTATAGAGTAGTTACAGCTGTGGTAAGAACTTTTTTTTTTACCATTAAATTATTTCCGGACAAGATTTCCAGAGACATGATTTTCCAATTTAACACTTCTGCACCCCTACAATGGCAATACATTGGACATTCAAAAAGAATATGATGTATGTCTTCATTACAATTCAAATTACAAAAATCGCACTTCAGAGGTAAGGCAGGCTTGCTTCCTCCAGGTTGTGCCTTTAATTTGGAAGGATGGTGCGTAACTAATTCTAAAAATATGTTGACTTATAGTCCGTTGCTCTTCACAGTAATTTGAGTGTTAGCAAAAATTAAAATGTTATCATATTGGTTTTTCGTTGTTAGTCTTACGTATAGCTATAGCAACGACTTTATCTGTCGGTCCGTCGCCTTTTTCAATTCCGGACCGGCATCAGGTAGAGACAAACGGTGTTCGCCATTAGATTCAGCGTCTGAAAATTAGTATGAAGCGGAAGTGGCCGGAAGTGGGCGACAAGTGAGCCTATCGTCTATGGAATGGTCCCAAATAGATGCAAACTGTTTTCGCCATTAGAGTCAGCGTCCAAAAATTAGTCAAAATGAATAAAAACCGGAAGTGTGAAAGTGAAGTGGCTCACAAGTGGGCGACAAGTGAGCCTATCGTCTATGGAATGGTGCCAGATAAAGGCTAACTGTTTTCACTATTAGTCAGCGTCCAAAAATTAGTCAAAAAGAATAAAAACCGGAAGTATGAAAGTGAAGTGGCTGACAAATGGCCGGAAGTGGCCGGCAGGTGAGCCCCATCATCTATGGAAGACGGCACCAGTTAGAGACACGGTTTTCACCATTAAATTCAGCTTTCAACAATTTGTTTAAATGAATTTTAAAAACCCGGAAGTATGATTTGGAAGTGGTCGGAAGTGAGCCCATCATCTATGGAAGACGGTACTAGATAGAGATAAACGGTTCCCATCATTAGATTCAGCGTCCAAAAAATTCGTTAAAATTTATTTAAAAAAAAACCCGGAACTATGCATTGGAAGTGGTCCACAAGTGACCGGAAGTGCCCGACAAGTGAGTCAGATAGAGACAAATGGTTAGATTCATCATCGGTAGTTAGATTCATCATCCAAAATTTAGTTAGAAGGAATTTAAATAAAAACTGGAATTATGAAGCAGTTGTGGATACAGAGGGCCGGTTACGACTAGGTCGGCTAGTTGCCTCCGTCGCTTGTTTTTATTTATGCCATTAGGCTGAAATTCAACTGAAGTGTAGTGGCCTAGTCGATATCTTTTTGGAATCAGTTTGTATTTTTGATGTATTTAACGTACTGACTTAACCTTACCGCACCACAAAATTCGGGCGCTTGAAAACGGTCCCCTCCGGGGTCCAAGACATTGCGAAGTTAATTATTTATTATTTGTGCACTTTCTTAATATCGAGCAATACAAATTGAAAAAAAAAAAGAAAAAAAAACCCGCAGGCACGTATGCATACGATATCCGATAAAAACAGCCTGAGAGGTTGACAAACACAAAAAAAAATACTAGAAGTCAATATGCGACAAATCTCAGAAGCCACTATTTCTCCGTTGTCAAACAAGAAATTAAATTTTAAATTCAGCATATCATGGCGAAAAGAAATACAAAACACAAAAGCTACCCATTGCTGTTTGAACGAAATCAATTCATAATTTTGCGAGAAAATGACCTTCTTCCTCCCTTTGTGGTTCGTTCAAACGTATTCAGTTTTTTTTTTTTCCTGCCCAATTCTAGCTTGTCCGTAAAACAAGCGAAAATTGAGCAGCAACGATGGGTTTTTCTTAGGGCGCGTTTACGCAGCGACTCGCCTTTGCATTCTCGCAGCTAGAACTCAATCGCGATGGCAAAGGTGACATTGCCATGGTAACAACGCTAAATGGATTAGCTAAATCCGACATCGTTTGAGTAAATACTTAGTCTTATAATCCGTATACTTTCTTCAGCATTATAAAAAAAAAATATTCTAAAACAATCAATAAAACAATAAAACGATAAAATAAAATGAAATGAAATAAATAAAAATATCATCGTCCAAAGAGTACTACCAATTTTCGTAGATGGCAGCTTAAACAAATCGTTTGTGTGCCGAGCGCATGCAGGAACTCAGTGCGTGTACAAGGATCCAGTCACCACCAATGTTAGTGCATATGCGTGACAGGCGATTGCAAACGATCATAAATACAGTTATTTAGAGTGGCCAACCAGAACCTAAAATAGTATAGGCTAAATAATAATTAAACGTAGGCTAGTTTCGTTCAGTTTAGTTAAATTTTAGGCTAAAAAATGAGTAGAAATTCCCACATAAAACATGTGGCGCCCTCTATAAGCAAAGACCGAACTAATGTGAATGTATCTAAGACGTTTCAATATGGGTCTGAGTCACAAATTCTCCTCCCCAAACCTATAAATTCTTGATATAATGAAATGGGTGAAACCAGCCTGAATGCATATTGTAGAACAATCCGTTATTTTTGTAAGTCACTATTATAATCACTGGAACACATGCTGAACATATTTATTGTTAACTTGTCTGACGTTCTAATTCATTATTTGTACCACTAGG